>VZUI01049415.1:0-73849 GCA_013401135.1 Cettia cetti | reverse complement strand
AGAAAAGAAAAGAAAAGAAAAGAAAAGAAAAGAAAAGAAAAGAAAAGAAAAGAAAAGAAAAGAAAAGAAAAGAGAAAAAAGAGCCAACATGAATCACCACCTGGGGATGCTGGCGGCTCCGCCGGTCCCAAGTGGATACGCGCAATTCTCCTCGGAACAGGAGCAGCTTTCCCTGCCTCCCCTCTCCCCACAAACCCCTACTCGAAGAGCAGAAGCATCCTCCCCTCCAGCCAGGGGTCCCGCTCCTTACCTGCGGCGCGGAGGCGAAGAAGCGAGGCAGCCGCCAGCAGGAGCAGGAGACGGCCCGCCGCCCCCCGCCGTCCCGCCGCCGCCGCGGGGTCCATGCTGCCCGCCCGGCCGCCGCGGCACAGATCCCGCCGGCAGCCGCAGGGAGCAGCGGAAAGGGGTCCGGTGACGCCGCCGCAAACTTGTCCCGGACTCCGCCGCCCCGGCCCTGCGCTCCCGCTAACGGACCGTCCCCGACTGGGGGCGGAGGAAGCTGCGCTCCTTTCCCCTCCTCCTCCTCCGCCTCCGCCACCGCCTCCTCCTTCCCCAGCATCCGAACGTCACCCGGGACCCGACACGGGGAGGGAGCAGCGCCGAGGGGCGGACAGGACAAGGACAGACCCTTAGCTCCGGCACCCTCTGCCGGGGGCAGCCTCCGGCCCCAGCCCCGGCCCCGGGCGAGTCCGCACACACTTTTCCCTCCGCACTCGATGTCCACCAGGAGCCAGCAGGACTTCTGCCCCCTCTGAAAGGCGAGTCCTGATCCCAGAAGCCTCAAGAGCCTGCAACCTTCCTCACAAAAATTTCCAATAAAACAAAAAGAAGCGGGCGAAGGGCACATCGGCCGAAACCGCTTTGGCTTTTCTCCTTTGCCGCCTTCTTTCTCGCTGCAAAAATTGAAGAGTTTTTGCACCCCTACAGAGTTAAAAACGATTGAACACAGTTTCTTCTGCACCCAAAACGCCCAGGGGTGTCAGTCCCTCAGCACGTACACCAGGAGGCGAGAACCGCCACGGCTGGGATCTTCTTTGCGCTCCACCAGTTCTCTCATGATAGGGTTTCAAAAGTAAAGTTTGCTTTCTGTCTTCAGCAGGCAGAAAATATTCTGCTGCCAGTAAAGTTTCAAGATACTTCCAAGTTATTTACTACCAGAAATAAAAGCATTCTGAGCCTAATTTAAGTAAGCTTTTCGAGCTGATTTGGGGGCAGGAGGGGAGGAAGGGAAGAAGGAGTTGTCCTGGTTTGGGTTTGCAGTTCAAAGAAATCAGTATTCTAAGATAATGCAGAACTGTCAGCAGGCTTGTTTTAACTACCTCACATAAAATAAGCTCCAGGAATACAGTTAAACCAATTAATTGATGTGTCATAATTTAATAGCATATTTAATTAGATGTCCTCCCTGCAAATACATTTCTATTGTTTTAGATTTCATTTCTAAAGATTTCATGCTGAGTAATTGTGAGTACATACAAAACCCGTTAAGTTCTTCTCCAAATCAAGCTCTAAATTCACAATTTTAGTGAAATTAATTTTCCATTAAATTTATTTCTTAATGCGAACAAAAGCAAATTTTACAACATATTCTTTCTTTCTTTCTCCTTTTGCACCCTGTTTTTTTCCTCTCAAGCTTTCAGTTCCATCTTGAAAATTCTTCTGGCACCTAAGAATGACAAAGGGAGGTCCTGATCCCTCTTCGGCAGGAATGTAGTACTGACTGACTTCAGCCCCTTGCCATCACAACAACACATTTTAAAATCCCTTTCATAAACATATGAAACCTAAGGTAAAAGTAGTGCTGATCCTTTTTATAAACGGCATTCCTTGGATTAAATGCTGCTCCAGACTTTGCCTCTTTGATAGTTAGGAACATGCTCCTAGTTTCCAGAGTATATGTAATTCAGATGAGTTTATATTCTTTATCTCTTGTGCCACTACTACCCTCCCCACTTCCCCTCTCTATGACATGACAGATTCACAGCTCAACCTTTATGTTGTTACACTAAAAAACTTAAATATTTTCATTTCCTTTTAAATGATCAGTTATGTGTTCCCTGATCACCCTAATCCTTTTCCCTGCTACACTGATTATCCCCTCATTCCTCCAAAATTTTGGGAGTCTGATTTAATCTTTCTGATGATCAGTGAATTGAGCTCAACATAGTGCTGGAGATGCTTTCTCTACTAGAGCACTTCTAATTTCCTTTCTGTGGTGAAAAGACTGATGCGTACGGGTGATTTACAGCATCTTGCCATATATAAGGTAGGAAATCTACTTCCCTTTTTCTTTATCATTTCCAGTGTATAACTAACAGCAAGAGACTGCATCAAAATTCTGACCGCACAACTCCACCCCATCTCCCCTTTTCTTGTAGTTCAACTCATCAAGATCAATTCCTTCTGCACCTTCTTGTATTAAGAATACTTCTTAGCTCTCCATCAGCAAAAAGTTTTGGTTGCACATTGATAAATAAAATCAGTGAGAATAAGTGTCCCCAAGAAACTAAAACAGAGTGGTATGACTTTTAAAACAAAGTTTAGGTGATTAAAAACTGCAACAATTGCCTGCCTTAAGTGTTCAAACTCTATTTCCTCTGAAATTTATGATTGGACAGCTGTGTTACTTGCCTTCCAGCCTTAATAGGAAATAAAAATGTCTGCCTTAATTAGTCTACATTTTGCATAATCAACCAAATAAATAATATTTTGATTTTTTTCTCTTATGCTCTCAAAGATCTCACAAAATAACTATGATATACGTCCACTTTTTGCATTTGGGAATAAATAAGCATTTGATGGAGGCTTTGGTTATGAATAATTTTTCTGACTTTGGAGGGGAAACTGGTTGTGTCATGAAGGTTAAATAACTAGGCCAAGTTAGCTACTGAGAATTTAAGTCAGCTTCAGCCCCACAAATTATTTTGTCACTAACCATAAAAACTGCTATTCATACTTTATGTTGCAAGTAAAGTCACTACAGTAAAGAAACAACAGTACAAATTCCCTCTGTATTGTAGAAAAACATGTACAGCAAGGATGTGTGGATCAACTGCACATTCTGAGCTGGTTCCCCCAATTCACGTAAGCTGTTAGAGAGATCGCTTGTGTTGTGCAGCATATGGTCGCAGAGTCTTTGAGAAAGAAAAAGCTGTGCACATATTTGTTTACATGACCATATGGTATGTGCCTGATAGGAGCAGTTAAGGGCAATGGGCAAAGCTGGAATTCGTCATAAACTTCCTTGGGAATCCCTGACAGAATTTGGGTGGATTCCCTATGCATTTTTTTAATAATAAATATAACAAAAGTGACTTTAAAGAGAGTGTAAGATTAAATGTGGTTACAGCTTGAAGATATTAGTGTGTCTATAACCATCCTGCAAGCTTAGGTAAGTTTAAATTGGTACACTATCTTTAGTAAAAAAATTAATTTCCCACCTGATCCTTTTATTCTTGTGATGAAAGAAGCACAAAAAAATTACCTACATGTTTCACATTTTCAGGATCAACTCTTGGGCTTTCTTCTCCAGTATTAAACTACATCACACATATTCCCACTATTGGCGAAAACTAAAAAAGGATTTGGGCATAAAACATAGAATTCAGACAAAGTCAAAACTTCTAATGCAAAAATGCACCTGTTTAGTCTTGAACATTCACTATTAACTGAATCCTCTTATGTGTAAACATTTGTGTGATCAGTTATACACATTCAGAACTGCCCCAGCCACAGTGAACAAGCACTTCCATAGAGATCCAGAAACTTTTCTGCCACAATGCTTGAGACTCTTGAAAAACCATGCCTGATTCTGACCACCCATACAATTTTAGCCACTGTCTTCTGAAGAGCACACTTTGGAAGAAAACTGAGGTGATTGTGCTCAGTGTTATGTACTGGTTCAGCAGATACCAACCTAACCCATGGAGAGCTGGGCTCTTAATCTTTCTCAACAACTAGAAAGGTTAGTTGAGGGAGTGACTTGGTCACAATACACTGTGATGAAGAGTAGGACACATTCTACTCCACTGTATGCAAACAAACTGGAGAGTTTGGGCTGGAAGTGGGAAGGCACAAGGGAAACCTAGATGGATTGCTCAGACACTGAACATTGTGTAGGAATCCAATGAGACTGTTGGTCACCTGTTAAATGTTATAGTTAGTGAAAAACTGAACAGAAAGAAAATAGTTTGAAGCAGCTATTCACATAAAAAAATGCATCTTTACAGTCTACCTGCACATTTCTGTGCTTTGTTGTCTTGTTAGGTTTTTCTAATGAAGCAAACCTTGTAAATATTAAAATAAAACACAAGTTAAGAACACTCATTAGAAAATCTTTTCCTACAAAAAAAATTTTGATCCACACTTTTAGACCAGTGTTTCTTATGCTTTAAATATACACAAATACACATAAATATATCTTTTATAAATATACGATTTTGAGAGATATATGTGTATGTATGTATTAAAATAGTCAGAATACATATTTTGAAGGAATTATTTTTACCTTCAGAAGGTAAAACCCATTCTACATAGCCTCAGGAACCATCTCCTTGCTTTTGTTTCCACGTCAATGTACACAAACATGTCAAGTAGTACACTACAGGAGCCAACCCACCACAAAATAAACAAATCTGCAAGCACTCATACCATCAACACTCATGTTAAAAGAAGATCACCAAGGATATGTCTCATGCCTAGAACCACAGGAAACAATAAACAAAGTGTTTCATTTGTTTCATAAGTTAGGATGCAGACAACAGTCCCAAAACCAGAGCAAATTGCCCTAACTTGTAAAATCACACTCACCTGATGGTTTGAGCATCCCGCAGTGTCTTCAGATTGATGCACCCTCAAACCTCTCAAGTCATAAAACTGAAAGGGGGGAAAAGCTGTATGTCTCTTCCGTATCCATTATTCTGAGAAGTTAAACAATTACAGAATGACTTATTGAAGATAAAAATGTGAATAGGGACTGGGGTTTAGGTTTTCACTACATGAACTAAACAAGAACATGAGTGTCTGATTTAATTTAATTTAGAACTCAAATACTCCTTGAAATTGTTATGATTACACTAAAGAATTATCTTAGCATTTAGTCTCATACTCAAAAATATTATTATCTTTTTTAATGCAATTTCATTATCTTCTTGTTGGTGGTACTGAATTACTTATGTTTATTTATTTTAGTTGTTTATGTCAGCCATCCCTTCCCACTAGCCTGCTACAGTTTTGCAAATAACATGTGAACAATTAAAATTGTTGCTATTTAACTTATGTAAACTCCAAGGCAAGTTCTGGCTGTCAGATTGGAGCACCAGTCAGACATTTGACTGACTGCAAAGTAAAAAAAAGGCTGTCTATTCATCCTTGACATCCTAAGTTACTTGCAGAGTTCATAAAGAGCTATAAATGTACCACCCAAGCTCACAGTACTGGGATAAAATGCTAAGTACTGCAGTTTACAAGGCAAGACCAAACATACATCATTATGTCAGTGAGACAGACACCCACATCAGTGGATCCTATACCAGAGATTCATACACTATGCAGAATAAAAAACCAGTTCAATTTCAAAATGCACCAGATTTTTGCAAGTCATTGCAAAGCTAGATATTATTTCATTTTGAAAGATCATCTGGCTGTGAAATGTCAGACCCTGAACTGAACCAAGAATTTAAGTCAGCACCAAAGTGGTATTGACTATGGAGACTGCTCTTTTGAGAGCCTGAATGTCAGTTTCTAAAAGACAGTAAAGAGGGAAGCTGTGAGAGAGAAAATAATAAAATATGAGGAATTTTTTTGGCTTTTAATTCAATGTAGGCTGGGTTTGGGGACATTTTGTTGGTTTTTTGTTATTGTTTTGTTGTTTAAAGGTAGCCTTAGCTAGAGAACAGGCAGTCATCAGGAGTGGAACATGGAGGTTCAGGCCCACAGACGGATATACTTGTGAAAGAGGTAACATTTGTAAGGAAACCAGAAGTAGTCATCACAATTTATTTTTTGTGTTATAGATATGAAGTTTCTTGCAGCTCTGCCTTCAGAGCCCCTAAAAGCCCGCAAACAAACAGTCTAGCAGAGGCAAGCTAAACTTACTACAATCCTGTAGCAGGGATCAGCCATGTGGCAAAGTAAAACCTACCCTCTTTTGCCCCAGACTTAAGGGTGCATATTGCATGCACACATAAGGGAGCAAGAGCAGCCACGGGAAGAACTTCAAAGACAACACACAAACATTAATGGGAACATGAATACAACTCTCTGGCATGGAGCAGGTGTGTGCTGCTGGCTCTCAGTACACATTTCCTCAGGTTTTTCCCTTTGGCCTGCAGCCCTGAGGAAGAGAGTCTGCCACATTTTTCCTTTCTCTTACCTACAGTCTGGACTCCAAAACATATGGAAATAACATTCAGTGTATTGATGAATATTAAAATATTTGAGATACCATAAGCTAATAATGTATTCTACAGCATTCACAGAACATTATGCTTAAAGAATAGGAGCCTGTGAGAGTGAGAGGCTCAAATAGATTTACAAGTTTGAAGAAAACTGCTTCAAACACATACAGCTAGTTAATAATATAGACAATAAAGACTTCACATATAAAGCATATGTGATTACACTGGATTGTACTTTTAAAACATTTTAAAAACAACTTTTCTCCTCAGAGAGATTTGCAAAGCGAATCACCTGGAACAAAAACAAAAATTGTGTTCCCAGCTCCCACATGAAAAGTTAAGGTTCACTTTATATAATGCTAAAAAGTAAAATTATTTTAAAGTACATTTTATCAATATATCCAATTGCAAGGTTGAATTTTGTCTTAATTGTCTCTCAAATCAGTTTGATTTTGCAGTGTTGCTACCTTCTGTATAGAATTTTTTCCTTATTTTTGTCTGTGCACCAAAACACAACAGTAAAGTGAGGTATATCTGTTTACTTAAAGAAGCTCTATACCTCTTCTCATTCCTTTTACTGCCATTGGAGCAACCTGCACAACTGCAAAAAGGAGTTTGTACCTTTTCTGGCCCTCTTTTAGAACTGCTTTGTTTTTCTTCAAGTGAATTTTTAATATCTAATTGTCTCATCTCTTCTGTGTACAAGCAGAGAAACTTTATCTAAATACATTTTGTCTTCATGATCTTATCATCATCTCTTTTATGTTCTGTATCTTTCATTCACCAAAGAGACACAAGAAGACTGGAGACAAGTAATAGTTAGAAAAATTATTCGTTTTGTCTTAGGTTTAAATGCAAACTCAGTCTGACCTACCAAGGGAAATAGGCAATTGCCCCATCTAAGGCAATTAGGATTAGATAACTCTCCTGAGTGCAAAGGCCTTTTCTCCACAGACAAGAGGCAGAGGAAAAGGAATTTCAGTCAGTGTGTTTTTCCACCTTTTATTAGGGAATCAATATTTTTGTAGCTGGTCGGCTACTTTGATGACATCACGTTCTGTTTCACTTCAGGACTTGTGAGAATACATTTTGGAGTCCAAGTCCAGTTATGAAACTGAATTTTTGCCTAATCTGAGGCTCTACTTACAGGGATTGGTGCACTTCATCTGGCATCAGTCAACATTCCCACTTTAAGCAAACAGGCAAGGATGGATTATCAGTTCAGTCACTATTGTTGTCCCCAACCGCTGTAATTTGACAAAGATCAAGCAGGAGAGAAAGCTTACTTTGGATTCTGTGTTGTTCTGAAATTCCTAAATCATAGATTTTGATAAAGGCTTACTTGCCCCACATCAGCAGCTGTGCTACACAAGTGTCTACCTGCCTTATCAGAAGGCCTCTCAAATGAACACTTCTTGATATCTTTTGTTCCCAACCAACCATAGCATCAGCAGCCAACTTCTTGCAACAAATCCGTAATTATATTAAATAGCACAGTTAAATTAGACTCAGATGCTCTGAGCTATTGCATAGATGATATTTCTAAGACACCAGTGTAATTTTTGTGGAGAGGAGTTCATCTAAAAGTCCCCAAATGTGCCGGTCTCTGCCTTGTGCAACAGCTAACATTAGGCAATGCTGGCCCAGCGAAAATTAGACCCTGTGCACCACCGTCCTCTGTCAGGTTCTCAGCAACTATCAAGCAGTGTGGGAATCAAGCCCCCTAAGAAAAACACCAAGTGGAGAAAAAGGACAGCCCATTTCCAACTCTGAACTGAAGCCCCCTGAGAATGTAAAAGATAAATACGAAGAGTCTAAAGAGCACTTTTTCTGTTGTCTGCAAGTTGTGGATAATAGGAAAAGCAAAAGACAATGGATGGTAATATTAGTTTTCTGTGTGGTTTGTTCTGAAGTACTTGCTATTTAATAGCAGCTAAATCAGACAAGAAGGCATAGACTGATTTGGCAGGAAGTTTTCTCCAGCATGTTACATAAAACATATGAAGGTGATCTATTTAACCTTTGCATTTCTACTCTTGCACAGCTTTTAATTCAACAGGAAGAGGGGAAAGATAGCATATGTATCTATATATAGGTACTTTTGAAAGGGTAGGAGAGGAAATGAAAGAATTTGTTCTTTTGTGACTTACAGGGCTGCTCATACTTAAAAGAACCTCAAAGGAGCAGAGGGCTTCTGAGCCACACATAGCAATAGAAATAAAAACAACTAAATAAATATATCTGGGTGGAAAGAACAATGAGAAATCATTATGTGTATGTAAAATGTGTGTATGTGCGTGTGTAGTGTCAATATTTTTTAGCAGAATGGCAGCTAGTGGAGATGACCATGAAATCAACAGCTTTCCTCAGATATTAACCTCATTGAGGAATTTTCTTTGTGGACAAGAGCTTGAGTTACTAGAACACACAGACCATATACGGTATTTTATTAATGATCTACCAGAGACATGGTTTTATACTGATGTGTATATTATTGAAATCTATTCTTTTTAAAGAATCTTACAAGACCTTCTAATGCAACTAACCACCACGAGGATCGTAAACTCGTAATTTTTTCCTTTTTGTTTAAATTCTTTGAAACAATGCCATTAAATCAAAAGGAAGAAGACAGTATTAACAATGGAGTAAAGAAAAGAAAACTTAAAACAGAGTTCTGTATATATTCATTCTAAAAACAATTTCTGTTTACATTTGGAATTTTATAAAATTCTGTTATTGCATTCCCAGGCAATAAAATTCCCACCAAAAAAATGTAGCCAAAACACAAATATTTTCCTCATCTACAATATGACTTGAGTTATTGCTACTCATGGAAATTTAACTTTTTCTGTTTACTTTTAGATACAACTTCAATATTTTAAATAAAACAAAATAAGCCACTGGTGTTAAGAATTCCAGGGCAAAGCCTAATCAAAAAACTCCATCTTTAGCATTGATAACAGCCAAAGAACTGTGATGTTTAAGGCTATAAAGTTAGCCTTCCTATTACCTACAATAAACTCCATGGCATTTATTCTGTTTATTTAATGGTATAGAAGGTTGAGGTGACTTCTGGGATGACTTGAAGCCTACAACTTTTTCAGTTTTCATTAGCATTTGTGGGAATTACATACATGTATCAGTGTCAAGATAAACTCTAAAAGAATTAATCTTTAAATTAGAAGGCACATTTAAAGACATATTTCTGTCTGTATTTTACATGACTATGAAAGATTTTGATTTCATCCATACGCAGCAGGGGTGCCCATTATTCAAACCATGTGGTATTTGCTTGGTATGCAGGGCATAAATACTGCTGCTGTCAGCATTTGCTTTAAAATCTGATGCAATATATTACAAAGAAGATTTGAATAATCATAACTAAAGTTTGTTGGGAAGACTTGAAACAAAGGTTTGAATGAAGTTGAAAACTTATGGAAAAAATAAAATCTGAAATGTTATAAAGAGAAACTTAGTATCCACATGGGAGCTATTCTACAACTTTCTTTGCAAATTTTAATCAGACATGTCTAACAAAAGTAATACAACCAAATTCTATATAAACAAAAAACATGCATACCTTCCAACAAAGGGATTAAATATTGCAGTTAACATTTTTTAGAACTACCATATATAGGAATACTTGGTGCAATCTTATGGTACTAAACTTAGAGAAAAATGCACAGCCAATTAGCAAAATAGTTTCCAATACATATCTGTTTATCAAGTCTTTTTTCACTATTTTCCACTGTGAAATCTATATTTACATTGACATTCACACAATGTAATTCTAACAGCTTTATTCTGTCTACCTTTATTTGGTCTTGTTAAACTGTATGAGAGACTCTTCTGTCCAAAATACATACACTGACAATCATAACCACCACAACCTGCCTTATTTAAACTTATTTAAAGTTTTACTGTCAATGTTGCTCTAATTTGATATTTAGACAGGTCTGACAGAAGTTAGGAAGCAGTTCAGATTAAACAGTTCTTTCCAAAAGAGATCTAAAGGTGTACTATAAATTACACAGCAGACACAGGTCTTGAAAATAGAGATCTGTGTCATAGTAAATATTTAATACTACATAACTTACTGGTCACAAGGTTTTCAAAGTCTTATGAAAACATTAATGTATGCAAGACAAAATCAAAGAAGCTGTGTTAACAACTTTTTAGAGATACAAAATCCATAGGGACATTGATCAACATTTTACAGAAATTGTGACAATAATAGAAATAAAACCTACGTCTCTGATCAGGATATTATAACGTATACCACTCTGACATTCAATCACAAAATCCTTCCTTTTCCACTCAAGTAGTGAAGTCTTCTCTGCTAAGCTTCAGTTGCATTAATTTTAACATATTGAGGGTTAAAAAGTAATGTGGAAGCATAAGGGAACACCTAAATATTCATCATACAATGTTTCCAAATATGGAAAGAACTCCAATAAGAATACTTCAGATAGTAAAATACATTTTACATTATTTATAGTGATATTAAGTAAAGGAAAAGAGATCAGCACTGCAGGATTTGACTCATAAAAATACTGTTTCGCACATTTAAGTTTTTCAAGATCTTAGGAAGCAGAAAGGATACCTTTAACTGAGGTAAATTCGTCTTTCTTATAGGTGTTCCTTAGTCTGCTGTAGACAGCAATCTGGTAAGTTCCTAGGCAGACAGACCTGGATCCAGTAAGATTAGTCTTTAATTAATTGTGTTCAGCAGAAATATTCTAGTATCAGATTAAAACTAGACTTTACTGCCTATTATTGATATGTACTTGATTCTGCTTTGAAACAGATTACAGAGCCTTTTGAGATGCTTTCCAAGATAATTTTTTATAAAAACAGCAAGATGGGTTTTCTTGTTAATATATAAAAACATACAAAATCATTCTCTGACCACATTGAAATGTGAAATTCTACCACCAGAAAAGTGTTTTTCACTGATATAAACAAACACTGAAGAATCAAAGTTTGTTTATAAACATGAATACCATGAGGTAGAATCTGAACTGACAACGATCATCATTATTTACATTTCATATCATTACACATCACTATCAAGTTTAGATTCTATTGCAAATCATGAAAATAACTTTTAAGGGACATGTTAGCCCAATTATTCTGATGGCAGAAGAAAAATGTATCTGAATTGTGCTTTTGTCACTTTTTCACTTCTTTTTTGCTTCAACACAGCCAATTCTATTTGCCAAGATGGTGACATAGCCCTATGGACACATCCACAAAAGGAATACCTCGAAATATAAAACTCAAATATTTTTCTCAGTTTAACCAATGGCAAAGATTCTACACAAACTTGTCCATTTCAGGTCTCAACTCTTTCCCTTCTGCTTATATGGATTATTTATTATTTCTTAAAGAAATAGATGGTTTATTAAAAAGTAATGATAGTGCAATAATAAGAAAACAACAATGTAGTAACAGTAAACTGTACTTTATTCACTGCTCTATTCTCATCATTGGAACATAACATTAAAGGACTGGCCAGGTGTGTAGGCTTTCATATAAAAACTATTTTCCCTGCCTACTGTGTATCTAGACTACTGATGTAATATAGCAAACATTTACTAATGTGTTAGACAGATAAATTATGGTATTAGAACACAAAGTTTCTTAAAGAGCAATGTTGTAGGGACTTCACTGACCACAAAGCACAGAACCATACGTCAGACGTGGTACCAGAATGTGTAGGTCATGTATTTCTGGCATTAGCTTTCTATTCTTTTTGACTACCTATCAACACACCACCATATGGTAAGAAAGATATCCAAATTCTTCTTGCTGTAAGACATTATGTGCAAAAGCAGCCAGGCAATTTGATAATATAGTTTCCATAAGCAGCAATTACTATCTAGAACTACCATCCAGTCAAACTCTACAGACAATTAAATTTTTTATTATATGAACAAAATATTCATAAAGATGTTAATCATACCTCAGCACAGTTACCCATTTTGCAGCAGTAACATACTTCCTCTCATTTCCTTGCTTTGATGGACCTATGTCAGTTTTATCCTTAATACACAACACCTTGTATTTCAGTACTTCCCTTCTTATTCTGATGGCCAGAATAAATCATCTAGAGCTAACTACTTTACTGATATTTGTGATGCCTTTTAAAAGACTATTAAGTATTGCAGAATAATAGTTTGATGAGCCTGAGCAGAAAGTTCAGACAGAAAAGACATCCAGTGGGATTCTGAGGGCATCCAGAGTGGTATGTGGGTACTGGTTAAATTTCCAGCTTTCCAGCACTCCACACTTAGATAATACACATTTCTAAACACTACCATCCAACACAAATCCCTAAGTGTAGTATTAGGCACATATTGGCTAATAATGTCATCTGCATATTCCTCTGTCCTGCTGTAATTTCCTATTTACAATTACAGATCTTGTTTCAAATCAGGGCCCACAGAAGCTGGGACAATGGTGATAGAAGTTGTTCTTTATGTTTTTTTAAATCACAAGAACTGTGAAAAGACTACAATTGAAGCCATAGTGTGGGTATAAATAATGACTCAGACAACTGTTTTTTATTTTCATTTTTGTTTTCACTGACTGAGAATGTAAATTGAACTTTAGTGCTATTGTGCTTTGTTCTCCCTCTCTGTGAAAAAATGTGTTCTGCATTAAATTGCATGGATAAACTCAAACAGCTCCAAATATCACCCTTCAGCTTTTGTATAACACAAGAGCCAAGAAAAGATAGAGAATGTGGTTTTATGACCAACAGATGGTGTAATTGGTATCATAGATGTTTTTATGTCAGGGGGTCGTAGGTTCAGTCTCCATCTGGAGCCTTCTCAGATCTGATGTGTAGCTCAATGATTAAAGAAGCTATATTGGGTCAAAGACACAACCACCTGCCTGAGGGTAAAAGAATTGCTTTCTTGATCTAGCTGTTATACTACAGTTGCCTCCCATGCTAGTTTTCAAGCCAACCACTGCAGCAGTTAATAACAACAGGACTGCACAAAATATTCATCACCAATTTGCTCCTATCCTTCAAGTTTCTCCGAATCTTTTGACAAATCTCATAAAAGTAAGTCTTGTCTTGCATACATGAGTGAAAAGCTATTTTAATTCAGGATGATAAATAATTGCAAAAGACCCATGGAAAAGGAAACAAGTACTCTGGATAAGCCTTGAGAGATTCAGCATTGTGCAGTTGGCCGAGAGAGCTCACACCTCCCAGTCAGAATTAGACACACTTGTACTCTGATGATAAAATGCAGCATCAATGCTCAGCACATTTAGTCTTAGTTACATTTTATGGATGAGGATCAGAATACTAAAAAATGCTTTAATCCTACGGTATTAGGTTTGTATATGGTTTACCTGGCTAAAGGGTGTACAGACAGATCAAACACAGTAATTTATGCACACAATGAGATCAGTTTACTTCCCTTACGGGGTGAGTATCAGCAGTAATAAATGCACAAAACCAGTGAAACTGCAGCTTCACTAGAAACCAATACTGTCACTTCCATGAAGCAGGGATTCTACATATTCAGAATTATTATTAAACAGTGCACCAAACTTGCCTGGCATACATCATGATTTTGCTGCTCTCTGTAGAACTGGTGCCAGTGTGTCTACCTGGCTAATACTGGAAATAACCAAAATATTTCTGTCTAATTAAAAACCACCTTGCAAATTACTAGTTTCATGACATTCTGCCACAAAGAATCTGTGACTCTTCACAAGCTCTGGATAGCAGTACTCCTGTGCTAGACAGAAACTCATCCAGTATCTAAATTTTAAAGATAATGACACAAGCATGAGTAAAATTATTTCATTTAACATATTTCAAGTGCTTACACATAAAAGAGTAGTAAAATCAAACTTTCAGAATGCTAAAATATTCCTGTATATTCTGTTTTAAGGATTCTCCCATGCTAATGATAAACTTGGTCCACATTTGTACATTAAAATAAGCTTTAACACAAATTAAAAACTAGTATTAAATAGACAGGAATATTTTCAAAATTTAAACACAATACCTATTATTTTAACTGATTATAAATACAAAGAAAATAACGTGATCTCATTACCAGCTTCAAAATTTCTCTTCCCCTATATGACTGAACTGACAGCTTGCTAGATCACTATAATCACTTGATAAAGACTTGTCTGGCAAACCTGCATCCCTGAGGTCGAGCCTCAGTATCACAAATTTCAGCTGTTGATAACATGCAAGATTATGTGCTTCTTTTTGCAGATCCCTAAACAAAATTTACATGTGCCTTCAAAAATGCAGTTACAGGTGAAGTTTAACTGTATTTTCTTCAATGCTAAACATATACTTGCATGGGGTGTTATTCACATGATACATCTTTGCTGGTATAAGAAAAACTGGAGATGTGGTAAGAGGGGAAAAAAAGGTGTATTTTCTCTCTCATTTCACAAAAATATGCATTTCTACTTATTTTTACTTACCACAAGCAGTGAAATGTTTTCCTTTAATACAAAAAGCATATTCTTAGTGCTTCAGAGCACTCTTCCTAATGGGCTATGGTATGGGAAGGATAACAATTGCTACTTCAAAGTAATACATATTTCCATTCCAGTCATCTCTATGTAGCTGAGACATTTCAAATAGAGGCAGGATTTATAAAAATCAGTAAATTTAACTGACCAAAATATCTATACTTGCTGCTGAGCATATTGCTTAGACATTTGAGTGTGGACAAGTGGGAAACATCATCAACATAATCATTCAGCAGCCAAAAAAATGAGCTTGTTAATTTAAATACATCTGTGTGAATTCATATAGCCTGTCCTCATGGGTACATTATGTCCTCTTCTTCCACTTGTCTCCTCAAATCCATCAATACTCCCTTTAAGGGATGATAGACAAACACACAACATTGTGTACTAGCAGTCTAAGATTCTTCTGAGACTACTCTTCTTCACTGAAAGTAGTGGGCTGTGTCTGCCAGTTCCTCCAGTCACCAAGTAAGATATTCAAATGTTAAACAGCTTGGGCATTGTGCAAGTTTCATGCTGCTCAAGAACAGTTCCACAGTAAACTACACCAAAGGCAAATGCTTTGCTGCCATTATAGCACCTGTTACAACAAAAACTGAATTAGGTCACTAAATATTTCTTCAGTCCTACTAGCTGTACAAAGAATCTCTTTGGCTAATGCAGTACACACATGCTGAACTTTTAGGGTTTTTCCATTTTAAGGCCTGAAGTGGCCAAAACTTGTTCAAACTCTACCATTTGATATACCTTTATCTCTGGTCAAAACTATTAGGAGGTTATGGAGATATTTGTCTAGTTGTTTTCAATAGCTTTTGTGGTGTTACACTAGGCCACTCTCTTCAATATCTCCATGAAGGGCTTGCATTCAGGACTCAAAGACACACTATGTCTGCCAGTGGGAGGAACTGTCAACTCCTTCTAAGACAGAGAGGCCCAGCAGAGACCTTGACAAAACACAGGACTGGGCAATTACCAACTGTACAGCATTTAAAAAGGAAAGGCGGTGGATTCTGCTCCAGGGACAGGTCAATCCTGGATGTACAATCTGGGGAACAGGATGCTAGAAAATAGTGCTAGAAAGGGGCCTGGGGGCCCTTGTTGAGGGCAGGTTGAATGTTAGTCAGCAGTGCCCTGGCAGCCTGGACGGCCAGCCTATCCTGCAGGACATCAGGTACAGCATCACCAGCCAGGTGAGGGCGGGGATTGTCCTGCTCTGCTCAGCCTGAACCTCGGGTGCTGGGGGCAGTTTTGGGTGTCACAATATAAAAAGAATACAAAGCTATTAGAGAGTGTCCACAGTACAGTAATGGAGAAGGTGAAGTGTCTAGAGCAAAAACCATACAAAGAGCAGCTGAGCTCACTTGGTCTGTTCAGCCTGGAGGAGACTATGGGGAGACATTGCAGTCTACAACTTCCTTCTAAGTGTAAGAGGAGGGGCAGGCACTCATGTCTTCTCTGCAGCGACCAGTGACAGGACCCAAGGGAATGGCCTGAAGTTGTGTCAGGGAAAGTTTAGGCTGAGTATTATCAAAACGTTCTTCCCTGAGAGGGTGGCTGGGGAACAGGCTCCCCAGGGAAGTGGTCACAGCACCAGCCTGACAAGAGTTCAAAATACATTTGGGCTATGTTCTCAGGCATATGGTGTGATTCTCGGGGCTGTCCTGTGCAGGGCAAGGAGTTGGACATAGATGATCTTTGTTGGTCTTGTCCAACTCAGAATATTCTGCAATTCTGTGATCTCTTTTATTAGCCCAGCATAAAAAATGTGTTTATAGAAAGATACATGAATACTTAATAAATTCCCCTTGATATCACACACCGAATTCTTCCCTCAGGTTGCAAAACATATATGTAACTTCACTCATTTGCTAGTTTCTTTGTGATGCAGTTGCATCTAATTTTGCTGTGAGGTAAGACACAATTTTATCCTGCAAACCGTTTCTGATTATGTGACAGTTCTCAGTACAAGCTCACCATTCCCCAATATACATTGTTACTACCTAGACTTCAAAAGGACCAACAGGGGGTGAGCAACAATTCTGGTAACAGAACTTTTAACTTCTAACAATTGATTAGTCTTATTATTAATGATAACAAAGATTCTGTTACTTCCTTCACTGCAGCTCTGCTGCAGCACCTTGCAACTTACCACTCTTAACCAGTATCTAATGAGCACTTGTGGTTTGTGTTCAATTTTGAGGTTCCTCAAATAATATCAAATTCCACCTTTGTAAAAAACATAATCTTCCACCATCTTCACTTCATAGTATTCGAAACATGTTTCCATATTTGACCTGTAACTCCAGCATATCTGACAATGCAGCTGTGATATTTTACCCACACTTAAACTGTATGGCTTCAAATTGAAAAAAATATTTAAATGGAAAATCTGGCCTTCTGTACCTAGAGGTGATCATTGACACCTTGAGTATTTGTTTCCACAGACCTCAACTTACACTTAACATTCACCAGCACCATGCACCATGGAAACAAGTCATTGTATTTTCGTTGGCATCATCAAATAAATCAATTTGTACCACCATATTAAAGTGAACACTCATTACTTGTGCAATTTTCAAGCATCTAGCAATGCATTTAAGTGTTGGTGTGTGTCCTGAAAGATGAAGGAAAAAAAGCAGGAAGATGACTGGAAAACAAAAATGCAGGAAATAGCAAAAGCTTCAAGAAAGAAAGCAACCTATTCAAAAGTTCTATTATTATAAGATCTTTAAATATTTTTAAATTCTTGTTCTCAAAATAGCAATCAAGGTTAAACAGTTTTTAAAGCTGAGCAGTAAATGTATTTCAAATTTATGAAAAAAAAATTAATAAGCAATTTCCAGTAAAACTATTATGCCTAGTTATTTTATCCATAAGGAAGTCAGGGAATTTATTCTTGCAAATGCAGATTACTGTTGAGTATTGATTCTGTGTATGTAGCCTGTCTTTGAAAATCTAAACTTGGATAAAAAATAGACTATAGTATTATAGACCAATAAAATATTCTTTTAGAACTGTCATAGACAGGAATTTTATTATCAATGAATAATAAATTACTCTCCTTACTCTCAGCTATTTTAAAGGCCACTTAAATACTCCTACATTTTAAGCCTAAAGGTTGCATGCAAAGTTAAAGGAGTATTATTGCCTGTTTAGATTCTGCAACTGAAGTTCACATTCACTACTGACATTAAGGCAAAACTTTATTCTGTACAAACATGATACACAGAACTGAGGCTGGTTTTTTAAAAAATATCATTCTGGACAAAGTTAAAACAAAAAAATCGTGTTTCATCTTTAATCAATTAACTGTTGAGAACAGCCATTTCTTTACCTCATTATGTGAAAGAACAAAAGTCCAAACCACTAAAAATAATGAAAGGAATTCAAAACCCACACTCAGGTTATCATGAGTTGCTAGTGTTCCATTATCTTCATTTATCCTCTCAGTCATCAGCCTAACTTGTACTTACAGTAATGCACAATTTAAATTCTTGCTCATGCACTTTCTCAACACCTACTGTGACACTGGTAATCAACAACGGGCTTATTCCAAATAAAATCCAATTTTAATTAGACCAAATGTGAAAAATTATTTCCATTTCTCGTTCTGAGTTACAGTCACAGAACTACAGAATCCCAGAACAGGCCAAGCTGGAAGGGGACTCAAAAAATCATCTGGTACAACTTTTTGTGAGATAGGGAGTCTAGATGAAATTATTCAGCACCATGTTCCCCCACATCTTGAAAATTTCCCATAATCCATGAGGAGGCTGTTTTCCAGTGATTTATAATTCTCCTCATTGTAAAAAAGTTATGTCAAGATGAAACCGTTCCCTATGCAACTTGTACATATCAGGTTCCATGTCACTCACCTTGAGAAACTAGATCTATTGGGGGTGGTGGGGTCCATCTGTCAGGGAGGAAAGCATCTTTGCTCATTAGCTTGCCAAGCTGGTAAAGAGCTGTGCCAAGGGAGGTTCAGGTTGGGTATCAGCAAGAATTTCGTCATGAAAAGGGTTGCCAAACATTGGAACACACTGCTCAGGGAGGTAGGTGGTCAAATCAGCATCCCTGGAGGCATTCCAGAAATGACTGAACATGGCTCTTAATGCCATAGTCTAGTTGACATGGTGGTGTTTAGTCAAAGGATGTACTTGATCTCAGAGGTCCTTTTCCAACCTTAATGATTCTATTCTATTCTACTGCCCATGTAATCTGTGGCTGCCCCATCCCTCGCACTGTTCAAGGCCAGGATGATTGGGGGCTGGAGCAACCTGGTCTAGTGGAAGGTACCTGTGCTCATGGCAGTTGGTACTACATGATCTTCAAGGTCCCTTTCAATCCAACCCATTTTACGATTCTATTCTTGATGTGGTTTATTATGTAGAAAGCATCTGCCATCTTTGTAGACACTGTGTAAGAACTGAAAAATTGTCCTTCAGTTTTTCTTTCTTCACAGAGCATGTCCTCCAGCCCCTTGGTCATCTTCATGGACCTCCTTTGGATCTTCTCTAATCTGTCCCTGTCCTCCTTGAATTGTGTATATCAAAACTGGAGCAGAGTCTAACAAATGCTGATTAGAATGAGACAACCACTTATTTTTGGCCTACATAAAATGTAAGTTAAACAGTGGATTACATCTCTCCAATTCTACTTAACCTATTACTTTGACTCCAATACTTACTGGTTTTTGCCAGCTCTGAATCCTCTGCTGCAAAATGCAACTTGGTTATACAAACAGCATACTGAATTAAGAGGTAACACTGAGTAGTAATAGAAGGGGAAGACAAATCTTATCCACAAAATGGATATGGTAGGAAAATTGCAGTAAATTATTCTGTAAAGATGTCTCAAAGCTGGGGCACATGTCATCCGGACTCGAGTTGGTTGATACACCAGAAATTCTATTCTAAGTCACAACAAAACTGTATTTGGCCCAGTGTCTAGCTTGCTATAATAGTGGTTTTCAGCAAGTGTGTGCTACCAAAGTATCAGAAATTGAACATGTGGAAACTGTCCTTCCCTGATAGGTACTCTTCAGCAGATTTAGTAGCTTCTGTGACTTCTACTATGGATATTTTGCAATTACCTAGTACACAATGGACGGGAAACCAAAACCTGTAAAATCTATCAACAGCAAGACAGAGTAAGTCCATTACCTTATTACCATGAAAACTGCCAAAGATCATAAAAACACAAGAATAAATGTTATCCAGGCATTTCCTTTTATTAGGACACTGAAACAGCTTAATGTACAAATGCTTTGTGTTAGTTGTAAATATTTCCTCTGTTTAGGCAGCATTTACAGCTCTGTACATTTACATATGCACTTCTCCAGTCATTTTAAGATGCAAGACACTTTTGCAGTAGCAACTTCATAGATCAGTGAATGCCAACACTCCACAACCCTGTTTAAAATAATAAAGTCCAGATGGAGTGACAGAAAGGAGACAGTACATCATTCTGTGCATTGACTGGGATCATATTTCAAAAGTGAAAAAAACAAAATCTAAGTTATTCAGCCATACGTCTTTTTCTTTCTTAATACCCTCCTTATGCATTTCACCTCCTATCCAAAAATAATGATTACTATAATAAACAGAAAAGGCATCTGTAGTTTTTCCTATAAAAAACTAAACTACACAAATAGCAATCAATTATTTTTAAATATTCAAGGGAAATAAATCTGTTTAAAATAGGAATATATATCATGTACACATGTTTCTTCAAGATAAAATATTTTAAAAGTATAAATTCTTTCTAGTCCATCCCAGTCCTCATATATTGTAAAAAATTGGTTTCATCAGGACAATTTCAATAAATGGCCAACTTCTGACAGTCCTTTTCAACCACCAGATATTAATAGTAAATTTTAAAAAATAAATTGATTTTTGTCCACTATTTAAAATACTGGATTTATTATCCACTTAGCTGAAATTCCATTCCAAGTATGTGGCAAAGCGAAGGCATATATTAATTGAAACAAAACCTGTTTATTTTATTTTCAAAAGATACTTTGAAATTTGGGATAAGGTCCTTGTATTTGGTTCATGTCACAGTATCCTACTTAATAGCTTTACATTGTACTCCAGTCTCATGCCCACAACTGAAGAAATGGTTGGAAAAATACCAATTCATCCAAATGTAACTACAAAGCAACTAACACAGATTTGTTCATATATTTATCTGCCAAAAGCACCTTAACAGGCTTCTGATTTTTCAAATGTCAGAAGTTTGATCAGAATCACCTGCTGTCTTCCTAACCCCAATCAACATTTTTCCCCAGAGCCACCCATTTCTTCATCTGCTTGCCATGACAGAGACATTTATCAAAAAAGTCAAAATGAAGAGGAGCCAGACGTGCTTGAACTGACCAGGGATATCCCTCTCGACAAGTTACATCTCATAAGTGTCTTAATTTCTCAAAGACCATGCATATAACCTGTCAGTAAAACACATATTACAAGAGCACTACAGCTGCTATCAACCAAGGTATTCACTTTACTGTGATCTAAATGCTTCTTTCCTATTTCCTGGTAAATAGGATGAAAGGACAAAGGCAGTTGTACCAAAGTTTTAACAGTGGGTATGTGTTTGTGAAATGAATCAGATTATGGCATCCCTTAGAAACATTTTTTAACTTTTATTTTATCAGAACCACTTAGCTTTGAAATTGCTAGAAATTTCAATCTGTTTCTTGCTACATTAGTTGTCATCACTTCATTTAAAAGCAAAAATACCCAACAAACCAAGAACAAAAATAACAACGCATATTCATGTATCTAAAAATTATTGCTAGTTCTCTAAGCTCAACAAAAATTCCACCCTATTTGCAAACAATCTAAAATATAATGAGAGAATTTAAATATAGATTCTGCAACCTAGGATTTCAATGTCAATGGTTATTTGCTTACCTTCCCAGGTTTATCTTAACTCCAAAACCATTTAATATACTGCACTGGAATCAAAGTACCTCATTTGTTCCAAGTTTATACATCAAAGGCTTGACTTCACTCAACTTTGCAGGTTTCAATTATCCAGCCAAAAATGGCTCAAAAGCTCAAAGTAGAGCAGTAACATTTAATTTCCATTTCTTGCAGTCTCTGAGGGTCTTCAAGATGACTATTCTGCACTTCAGTTCCAGTCAGTAAAATGGGAGTCAGTTTCATTCTGCACATTTTTTTCTCTTTTAAATTGTTGGCTTCTCACTGACTTTTACTCACAGTTAACAGAGAAAACAAAAATGTCAGTGTAATAGGGATACACTTTCACACTGGGATGAAGGTTTTACTACATTGCACAGATAATGATTTGACTATTTCAGAATGTCAAGCAACAATCACAGAAGTGCCCCAACATGACTTTAGATGTTCTGGCTGAATGTACACAGATGAAAAGTTTTGAAAGCCAGTGTAGAAACAGTCTCTATGAACTGGAGACAATGTAGACTATGCTTAGCTAATGTAGAATATTTAACAATATATGGTCGACCATGCTACAAAATCCAATTCTGTAAGTAAAACTGTGAATCAAACATGATTAACTTTATATTTAACAATTATATTTCTCAAAAATAGTCCTGTAATCTTTGTAGTAGCAACCAAAAAGGCACATAAGTACAAAACAACTCAACACATACTAGGCAGAATACAAAATTTTTAGACAGACATTCTTAAAGCAAAATCATGAAAAAAAAAAAAAAATGTACTTTTTGTTTTATAAAAAGGTACATAGTTCCTTACCAGTTTCCTGATTGAAGTAAAGTGTCCATATATGTAATGTCCATCTGTGCTTACTTAAAATCCTGACTGCACAACCTTCAAATATTACTTTCAAGTTACTTGGGAATTTTATGTGCACTGACTGAGTTGTGTTTCAGTAGTATTTGTACCATCTAAACTCTTAATAGCTATCTGTGAGTCTTTCCTTCTAAGGTATAGATGTTTACAGATAAAACTAGGCACACATCTTTTTGGTGCTTAAAAGCTAGTATTTAGTTGCTATTTCAAAACTTTGATTCATTTTCCAACTTGACTATTATTCCTCTTCAAGACTGGTACAAAACATAGTACACTGGAATTACATCAATTCCACAATTCAGAGGTTTGAATTTAGATATTTTAAAGATAATAATATGAAAAACCTCACCCGTAATATCAAACATGCATAGAATTACACATGGAATGCAAAAAGCAAATAGTATTTGATATGAATTTACTTTCTTAAAACCTGGCTGCCAAAAATGGTTAGAGAAAGATATATAAACAAAAAGAATTGAAGGTCCCCCCTCCTCTAATTCAATAATAAATGACATAATATAGCACAAAATTATATCTTAATGTGTTATCCTTTTGGCAGTATTAGGAATTTTCATTTGGAAGGTGGGGAGGGATAATTCCTTGAAATTTATTTGAAGTTCCCATGTTCTGAGAAAATGGAGAGAAAACAACACATTTTACATGGTTTGGGGTGAAATTGAATGTTTATACATATTTCTGAGAATGTTTAAGGGTTTGAGGAAATAAATTTAAAACTTTTTATACTAACTTATGAGAGAGTCATGAATTCAATAGTGATACCCCATTTTAAGTAACACTAGTAAATGATAGAGTTTGAATTGGATCAACACTGTGCCATTCACCAACTGCAAAATCCAGCTTTCTTCCAATTACTGCATTTGTAGCACTCCAAAACAATTTTGTTAGTCAGGTTTCAATGTGGAAGAATCTGGAAGTCACCATACAGTGTAAAACACTTATCCTGATAATGTGGGGAAAGAGGAATCCAAAAACAGCAGTCTAATTCAACACAGACTGTGCAGCTTCCTTAAGAAGTGATGCGGCTTTGTCCAGTTCTTGTTCTGTTTGTTCCACTGTTATCACTACTCGAATACTAGAAAAAGAAAACCAGAACATACACAGTAAACTTCACTCCTAGCCTTCAGCTTTAGAATTGTTTTGTACTAATTGCAACACATTAAGATCACCATCTGTAGGGAAATTATTACAAATTCAGATTCAACCAGAAACAAGACATGAATAAACAGGTGTGTGTGGTCAAACTACTTTTTGCCTCTGCTCTGCCACCAAGCCATATACACTGCAGAAATAAACTATCTTTTTTACCTACAGAGGTGCAGCTCATGGAAATGAGCCTGCTAACACGCTACATGCTGATGATCCCCAAGATATAGGTAGTTTTGATACAGTTATTTCATGGTACTAGCAACCGGGAACAGTCACGAAAATATACCTCAAAAATGGAGCCTCTCCCATTTTTCCAAGAACCAACTATTCAATCTAGTCTACTGAACAAAACTTCATCATTGTATGGAAAAGAAATGGAGAGCCATAGCCAAAACAAACAATCAAGTAACACATTAACTTTCTGCTAACCTGGGTGGAGGAAGACATTTTTCTTCTTTCTCCAGATAGCGAGCCTGTGTTAAAGCAATGCCACTATTCATGCACTACAAATAAAGAAGACACAGCAGTCAACCTGGGAATTTCTGATAGCATATCCTTTTAATCACCAAATACATATCACTAACTTTTAATCACCAAATACATATCATTAACTTTTATTAATCTGGTGTCAAGATAAATGCAAGTTGTGTCCCAAATGGAGGTTGCGAAGGTTGAGCAAAATCATCTCTAATTTCAATATGGCTTTAACACATAGACAGGTTAAGGTGCAGTGTCTTTAGTTTTAACCTCCATGTAATAAGGCAAACAAACCATATTTATCAGGCAATTATATCATATTTAAGCATATTTTCAAGGAAATTAACTTCAGAGTTCTTTTTGTTGTGCGGTCTTGTTTACCTGCTACCTGATATATAAAGCTTTCCATCAACCCTCACATCTTCATGTGGGACAAAAAGAACCAATGAGTATTGAAGTAGGGAAAAATACTACATATAGAATATGGGATTGTCCACACATAAAAAAAGCAAATTCACAG
Organism: Cettia cetti; assembly: GCA_013401135.1. NCBI lineage: Eukaryota > Metazoa > Chordata > Aves > Passeriformes > Sylviidae > Cettia > Cettia cetti. The sequence continues at coordinate 48,962 of VZUI01049415.1, read as the reverse complement.
ACTCAAAGAAGCAAAGGTTGACCATAAATGGTTAAAATTTACCTCCAGCACACTCTCCTTATTAACATTAAAAAGTTGTCTAAGCAACAGTTTTATATGCAGATTTGAGCATTAAAATAGGTAACAGGAAATAACTATTTCCTGAAGTAAATAGTCAAATGTATATTTTTTAATCCAGAACTACAGACCTAACAAGAGACAGCAAGAAGTTGTTAGAAAATGATCTTTAATAGAGCCAAATAATCAGCAAAGAAACTAAGTTTCTTGCAGCATTCCTGGAAGATATTTCAACAAGTTACCCAACAAGCCTCCCTACCCTTCCTTCATTATTAACATTCAAAGACAATGATATATGTTATTGACTATGGGGACACTTACATAATCCACAACTCTTTTGAGTAACTTCACATCACTTTCTCGAGATCCACAGCTTTCCTCCAACTGTAAGTGCAATGCTGGAGAAAAAGATTCTCCCACTACTTTTAAACCAGAAATCCTAAAACAAATAAAAAACCTTTGATGTACATCCTACTTAAGATGTGTTGAAATTCTAGATAACAAGTGTTTCTCCTTTCTAGGTGGTGAGTGAGGAAAGATGGATATTTCACTTTACTGATACTAATGCAGACAAAACATACGTGCATTTCAGCTTCCATTATATAAAGGTAACAAAGTTATCAAGCAAATGTCTTTTCTAATGAGTTTCATTAACTTTGTATAACAATAGTTACTCATCCTTTTGCAAAAAGGATTTATAATTCAGAAATTCTTAACGAATCCTTATGAAGATGTAAGCGAAATGCCTGTTAGGCCTGTAAGCTGCTGATAAAAACCCAGCTAGGTAGGTCAAGTCACCTTTTTTATCACTTAAGGGATAAGAAAGAACAAAAGTTTTGCTGGGGTGTTTTACAATATTTGTCAAGATTTATTATTTTAAATTATTTCCTGTAGAAACTCTTTACAGCATCATCTGTCACTTAGTCAGAAGCTCCTCTAAAATTAGTTATATGACTATAATTGTTCTCTAATCTGTACACAGAAACAGTTGTTAACAGGCTTTAACTGGCTAGAATTTGACTGGTAAGGAACTATGTACCTTTTTATAAAACAATGACTGACATTTGACTGTCACTGTCCTGACATATCACACACGTTTAGGACTGAGTTATTCCCATCCAAAACTCTGTATTCAATATCCAAGAAAGACCACTGGTCCCCAAAATTAACAGGTCACATAAATGCGTATCAGGTGTAATTCTGATTGCTAGACTTTGATAAGCTTGCCTAATACACATTTAAAGAAAATCAGGCTCATTTGACGGTAGTATCATTCCAAAGAAACTAGTATAATCAACCATGCATTAGAGATTTGTATCAGTGTCTTTAAAGGTAATTAATTTCTGTAACATGCAACACAAAACTGAGAAAGAAGAACTGTAAAACAATTACAGTTACAATTGCACAATTATTGCACAATAAATGGCTGTTGAATATCACAGCAATTTCTGTATCTTTTTAGTATCAAAATCTGACAAATAAAAAACCAGTTAGGACTGCCATCTTGTAAAACAGCACAGTATTAGGAAAATTTAAACTTTATTTTTCAGATAAATTCTAGCAATTTTCTCTGTGCCTCCAGAGCAACAGGTACTTTATTACTATTTTAACATTCAAGTCAAATACATAAGAACAATATTGTATTCAAGGTGATTGAAAGGTGCTTTGAGTTCTCTGAAAATGTATCTGCTAAGCTTCATCCCAAATGCTTTTATTTAGACAATTCTAAACATGTTTATCAACACTTTATGTCATTGAGAGTTATCACACTTTCCTAAAGACTTTAATGTGTTAGAAGAGATTGCAGACTTCCTCAATAGCCTTAGGATATAATCTCATTTCAAAACCTGTAAAGTATTAAAAAAACCTGGACTCTTTTTAGTAGTATAACAGAGACAGTTGGGAAAGAATATTTTTTCTCCTTTAATACATGCATAATTGAGTGTACACATCCCAGTCTAAGCATCTATAAAACCAGAAAAAGGTTTGGGCAGGAAGAGTTTCTTTTAAGTTGGCATTATACAGGCATAGCTAAATAAAAGCCAAAAAGCCCCAAACCCCACACTTACCCCTGTAAAGCTTTGTGAATCCGTTCACATTTAGTCCGGAGAGTCTGAAAAATGTCTACACAGAAAAAACAACAACAAAACAACACAAAAAACCCCAAAACAAAACAAAAAGAAATGGCTTAGATTTCCTGTTTCTACTTTACATTTCTCTAAGGTTTCAAATATAGCATTTGGAATCAACTAAGATATGTATATCCATTGAACTAGTAAGTCTCTTTATTACTCTTCTTAATGTTCCCAATTCCCATTTCTGCCAGGAATTGACAAGCTTTTAAGTCTTGACAAATGCACTAGTTCCCTTTATCTCATTATTCTAGCTGCATATGGAGCTGCATATGTTCATGACCATATGGAAGAGATGACATAAACACTTTGTAATGGGACTGAAATGGCAGGTCCAATTTATAAATATCCATAAATATCTATTGCCATGCAGACTCTCCTCATTGATCCTTTCTCCAGATCACTGCAGATTCTTAAAGAGAAAACTCACTCCTGGATTTGCAAGTGGCTCTTTTCCTTGGTGAGGGCTAACCCTCCACTACACCTAACAGTCCTGTAACTTACTCTTAATTTTTTCTTGATTCTATTTCACTTCAGACAACTGGGCATAGGCTATCCAGTATTTTTTATTTATTTGTCACAAATTATATACTGCAACTTTGCAGATGTCCTCCAATCTGTTGATGCAAATGAAGGCTAATACTGAATTTCACAATTTGGTCAATTTTGTCCTCATGTACCTCTCAAGCCCCTCCACTTCCTAAAATAAATAAAAAAAAACCCCAACAAACTATCTTTACCAGGTGTTCTACTGGCTGGGATTTGGCACCACTGTGGCCTGGGCTCAATTCAGGATCAGCAAAAAGATTTTTCTAGGCCAGGTTGGATGGGGCTCATGGTCTAGGTGTCCCTGCCAATGGCAAGGTTGTTGGAACTAGATGATCTTTAAAGGCTTTTCTAGTTGACTCCTAGAACAGAAACTTCTGTCTGCCAACTCTATACAAATGCCCTGTATTTGGCCCTACAAATTGCAGGCAGTTTGCACCCTGATCATTCCTGAGATTCTTACCTGAATGCTTAACTAGAGAAGGAAAAAAACCCCTAATTATAGACTGCAAGTGGAGAGGGTTGCTCTGTCCTGAGAAAATATATTACCATTTGTTTCTATTTAACTTTCTCTTCATTTGTGCTGAAGGAATATGTTTTTAAGGAAGAGACATATCACAGATCTAAACAGAATAAAAATTTCTTATTTACTATTTAAAAATCATCTGTGTCCCTCTTAGGCTCAAATAACTTGCTTGTTTTCAGCTGGAAGAGGAAAAGGGTTGGAAGAAGAAAAGCAGAGTGGGAAATACCATGAATTAAAAAACATGTATGTAAAATTAATTAGCAAAAAAATTAAAAGGACATCAGAGTAAAAAGGTGAGGAATAAAACCACTAAAAGCACAAGTTACTAGTTTAGGGTGAACAAAGACTGAAGGATAACATTTTCCTGAATTAAGTACCTGGATTATCTTCCATAATATTCAGAGCCTCAATAGCAGCAGCAGCTAACAAAGGAGGTAGGGAAGCAGAAAAACAATAGCCTTGACCAGATAATCGCTATAGGAGAAAAGGAAAAAAAAAATCTGTATTAATGTAGACAGTGTTTTAAAAGTTGATTCCTGTATATATTAAAACCTCTCCTCCACACCTACAGGTACATCTGAGGATTTAAAGCTAAGTCTCTGATTCATCTACTATCTTTCATAGGAACCAGACAATTTCTGTGTAGAATCAAATACTGCATAATAACCAGTAATTATTATTACCCTAATAATAAAAAAATCAACTATATAATATTTGTGAATTGATATTAATAATTAATTCTCACATGTAAATAACTAATAGTGCCAGACTATTTAAAAAGAGATCTGTCTTACCTGATGGTCAATAATAAAAGATCTTCCACAGCAAAATCCACCAATAGAAGCCAGTGAATTTTCCATGTTTGCACTAATAAGATCTATATCATCAATCTGTCAGTCAAATTAACAAATTATTAAAAGATGCTTTGGATTGCATCAAGACTATAAGTTAATTAAATAAAGATATATCTTGTTTCATATTACCATGAATACTAGAGAAGATCCACCAAATTATGACATAATAAAATTCAAGTACAACTGAAATAATATTTTTAAGCAATACAAAAAGGACCTTTGAGAAACTGAGATTTATGGATCTGTAAATAAACTGCATATGATCTCTCTCTTCCAGACATTGCAATGTAAAGAACACAAACAGATAAAATTATTTGGATGCTGGTGAAAACTTCATCATGCACTCAGTGTGGCAGTGTCCTTTAAGAGTATAAGCAGCCCCACTGTAGTCAGTAGGAGGTAGAATATAATTAAAATTAAGCATAAACCTAATTAAAATAGTCTGAACATTAGAGACATAACTGTCCCATTTCACTTGTTAGTTGCAAATATTTTCTTTAGCCAGGCTCTGAAAGATTTTGTTTGTAAATTAACATAAAAGTCAATCAATTGGAAAGGAATTTAACATGGAAGTCAGTTAATCAGATAGCATTTGACATGTATCACAGTAACACTATTTCCTTTTCTAAATTAATTTTTTCGTTTCCATGTTTGGTATGATGTGAAAACAACAGGACAAAGGGGAAGACAGAATGAATTCTCTGAATTTGTTATTTCACTTCCAAGGTGAATTCAGACATTGTCAGAATGCAGTGAGAGATGCTCCATGCTATTTTTTGGAATACCAACCAACAAATTGCACTTCTTGCTTCCCCTCAGCCCAGGAGACTGTGGCAGTAAGCAGCTGCAAGGATACCAATTTGGATATCTTAAGTACTCCTCAGCTGCATAAACACCAGAAAAAATAGACCCTTGGAAAAACAGTTTGGCTTAATCTGCTGGTAAAGTACTACAATAACACCTTTGAAGGAACCATTAGAAATTTTATCTTATTTTTCCCCACTGAAGAAAAAGGCAATAGAGCAAAATAGGATGCAATATACTGCAAAGATTTTTCTTATTTACTCCAAGATGTCAAATATTTCTGTGTCAGAGCGACACTTTTAAGTCTATGTAGCTGGAAAAGACAGTATTCATTATCGCATTAAGTGTCCAAAAAAAGGATAGAATTATGCATTGTATGAATTCTTTTATCATCTTTGTCACTAAAGATAAGTAAAACTATTTCAAGTAAGCTCATGAAAGACTGCTAAGACCTGAAAGCTCTCAGACTGCTAAAAAAAATACTATATTTAAAAATACATAAATATTTTTTTAAAATATTTGAATGTTTGAATGTCTACTGTTAACTACAAAATTATCTGTTAATGGCACAGGTATCAGGAAACAATTGCACAACTTGCTTCTGCACAAATCTCTCATTCACAACAAAAAAGTACATACATTTATTCCAAAGTGTTCAGTAATTCCTCTTCCATGTTCTCCAAGGACTCCAAATGAAAGGCTCTCCTCCAAAAATATTCTAACTTTGTATTTATACTTCAGTTTTATCTAAAATAAAGAAAATTTTATAAAATACAAGTCAGAATTTGGTGACAAAATGGGTGGGGGAAGATAAGGCAAAGAAAGACAAGGACAGCATTCTGAATACTACATAAAAGTGAGCTCTGGAGTTCTGTCATCAACACATTTTAAAAGCCTTCAAAATTATTCCACCATATAATACAGAATTATTTCATAAATGTTTATATATAAAAACCCCTCTTTTTTAATAGGTTCTCAAGTACTTTCAAGACAATGCATTTCCACACCATTTCTTCCATCATCTACAAGAACAGAGCTCAAATAAAAAGCCATTTTATGCTGAATAGCAAATATTTTCCTTGGAGTCACTATTTCTGACACTTCTATGAAGGTTTCTTTGAAACTTTTTTTTCTTTATTTTAAGATATAACCTAGTTTAACTATCTAGTATCATATCGCATAGATGAATATTTTACAGGATGAAAATTAAGACCACAGCCAGACATTATTTCAAAGTCTCAATCGCTTCAGAATCCTAATCAGAAGTTTCAAAACAAGGTTAAGGTTTGGAATCACCATGTCATCAACATATGAGAAAGCAGGAAGGTAAACAAAAAAACTGCATGCAGAATTTTTCTATGTAGGCTTATTTACACAACACTACATTAGCCACATGCTTTCACATGCAGTTCAAAAGGCAAAGGAAAACCACTTACCAACTCTGGAAGAGGACAAATGTCTCCTGTATTCATATACAATCCTTCCACTACAATAAACCTTCGAGTTACACGGGCCTTGCGAGGATTCTTCAGAGAAAGATATAGTTTTAGTTTATATCAATTTTACTAAACAAGCAAAGCTCTAAATATTTTTTGATAGGGAAGATTTTTCTGAAGGGAATGGCCTCTTTTTTCTTATAAGCTGTTACTTAAGTTTAAACTTTGTATTTTTCATCTGTAACAAAAGTTGTAATGCCTCCCTGGACTTTTGGTTTTTTATTTTATTTATTTTGTAATAATTTCAAAGCTTTTGACTTCTACATATGATTTAAGAGGCCTTGTTTTTCAACAAAACATAACCAATCCATTTGAACTTTATGAATAAAAGACAACCAATGTAACTACAGAACAAATACTACAAATCTTGGTCTCTATTATACTCATCATTAGTCTAAGTATTTAGAAGACTTTTCGACAAGTGTTTTGAGCGCCAGGATTCACAATGCAGCACAAACTTCTTACAAGTAGTGCCTTTGTAAATCACAATGTCACATAACACCCATGTGACAGAGTCCTTGTCTGATCTCTGGATACCATACAGATCATTAAAATATCTTTCACCTGTTTCTGATAAAATTCAATTGGTATTATTTCAGTTTTGCTGTTTTATAATGCTGTTTTTCTGTTATTTAGTTTGAATCTTATTGGTATTTTCTGAACAAGGGTATTTAGTCATACTTCTTTCATTTTTCAGATTTAGAAACATCTATTTAACTTTTCTATGTAGTAGGTACCAAACTAGTCACAGTAGGCTCAACCAGCTTTACCAACTCTAATGATATGACCTGTGCTTTTCTAGTCAGAATGTCTTAGTTATACACACATGGTCTGTGTTAAGCTCTTGCTCACCAATTCTATGTTCACATTCAGCTAATTACAGTAAGAAACTTTAACCATGTAGCTAATTCAAAGCACTCTGCTTCAACAAACCAAATGCGTTACACAAATTAGTCTGAAAACCACATCTAAAAACTCATGTAAAGATTATCTGACATAATGTATTGTCCATGAAGGTATGTTAACTAATATGTTATCTATAAATTTGCTATTAATCAGATCCATTACTGATTTACACTGATGTTAAGCTGATTGACAGTTTATCTACTTTACTTTTTCTAAGTCTTATCACAAAATCAGCTTTCTTTCAATTGTCTGTAACTTGCCAACAATCATGATAGCTACTCAGTTAATTCTTTTAAAACTCATTTAATCAATTTATCTGTACTTTCTGATCCTGATCTTAGTAACTACTTTTGGATATTCTTTTGCATTACTATCAGAATGAGAAGCAAGCCATCAAACTGACTCAAATTTTGCAAGAGAGAGAACATCTTAAGAGTTGAATGCACGATAGAAGTCAGAAAAAATCAACCATATTGATTCTATGAAGGACTAGCTATTTTTGTGCTGATTGTGTAGTGTGGCATTCAAGGTGATAGCTAACTTGCAGGATGTATTAGGTAAACACGGTTACAGGAATTTCTCAAAGAGCCAGAAATAAAAGCTCTGTAATAGTTTTTAAAGAAAAGAAAAACTTTATCTCATGTCAGTCATCTCCCTGTAAAGATATTCCCCTGTTACTAATACCTTTGAACTCAGTTCTAAGAGTTAAGAAGACAAATGCAAATATAAATACTTTTTTTTTAAAAAAAATCTTAATTAAATAAGCAACATTAACTGCTCAATAGAGAGTTATGAAAACCAAGTAACTGCCTTTAAGCACTGCATCCATTCAGTTACATGACTCAGTAAAAAAATATGGGGGAGGTGGCACAAAAGAGTACAAATATTTCTTCAAAGGAATAGTACCTTTTGATCTTCAGTCTCTTGTTCTTTCAACAGTCGTTCAAGGTCAGCCATATCATTATGCTTAAATAACTTGATGTTACTACGAGATGCTTGTAATCCCTTCTGAATAGCAAAGCAGGCAGCTTCATCTCTGTAAACATAGCAAACCCTGCTAAGTTTGTAAAAGATGATGCAATTATTCAAAGAAAACTGGCTATTAGGACTTGTCTTTCTTTTGAGGAGATATTTGTGCTTAGGCGTAGACACAATCAGATGTTTTAAAGCAAAATTTACATTTGAAAACTCATTTCAAACCTTCTCAATTTTATATGTATTACAGACACTAAAAACAAGCCAGCCAGTTTGGGTTTTTTGGTTGTTTTTTTTTTAATCTACACTCATCCTTTTGTTTGTATGCGACAGCAGTGTGAGCACAGCATTCCACAGACCAGGTAGAATAATAGTAATCATCCCAGAAACCTCTCACTTCATTTGCTCTGCGTCTTAGAAGAAAAGTGTAAAGATACGTCTGTAGCGTTTACTGCAGTCCTCCAAATACACAAACCCTCCATTTTAATATCCTTTGAGAGATAGTATCTCCATGTCCAAAGAACTATCCTTCATTTTTAAGTGTTGGAACAGCAAATTTCCAGCTATGATGGGGTATGCAATTTTACTGCTTAGATCAACTAATCTTGTAAAAGTGGCAACTAAACCAAACTGCATATCCTAAATGCAGAAATTTCAAACTAGCAGCTTTCAAATACAGTGAGATCTTTTGTCAATGAGAAGCCAAAACAGTATGAGATAACTAAATCCAGCATACACTGGCATCCTTGAGTAGTATATGCACAATTCTGTTCATTTGTCTCAAAAACGCTGATCCAGAAGATAAACAAGAACAATCAAAAAACATTATTAAATTATGAAAGAACTTCTGTAAAGAGGTCAAATAGGCTGCAAGCCTTACACTTAGAAAAGAGCACCAAAGAGATTTTGGCAGACAAATATCAAAAGCACCATTGTGTTGTAATTTAACCACAGCAGGCAGCTGAGCCCCACATTGACACTCACTCCGTACGCCCAGGGGAAAATCCCTATCTAAAAATCAAATGCATGAATAGAAACTGGTAGGTATTATATTTGAAACAGGTATTGCTTCATATTTTTCTTAAAATGTTCAAGTTAACCATTTGCATGTGATAGAAATACTGAGGATATTAAAGATCTAAGGTACTGAAGGAATTAGAAAACAAGAAAAATCCATCAACTCTTACTAAATGCAAACCCTCTTCTTTGGTGCAGTAAATTGAGTATTGTTACATTGTTTCTCCCAGTTCTTGAATCTTCCCTAGACAAATCATGACTGGCTATTCTTAGGTACCAGATACTGGGCCTGCTAAATAATTTATTTGATTCTGCATAGCTATTCTTTTGTTACTTCAATATGCACCAATATTTATCCAACTAATCCACTGCAAATAGGCATGAGGGGAACAACTCTCCTAGAGGAAAGGTGAAAAGCCAGCAATAGCCAGGAGAAAAGCAAGTATAATTGTATCATTTAAGAAGAAAATTAGTTGCTAAAATTACATCAATATTTGAATGCACAAGTTACTTTGCTTTTTTTGCAGCTGAGTGCCTACTCTGAGCTTTCATGATGAAAGCGTAACTGATTTGTAGTATTTAGTAAAGAAAAAATATTTGAACTTTGTACTACATAATACTTCATCAAAACCAGCAATATATTTAGATGTTCAACAATATATTATTTATATTCAACCATTGTTCAACTTACCTGATTTAGCAATATTAAAAATAGTAAGAAAACAATTAGAAAACAATACTTACACAAACACAATGTCCCCTCTCTTCGAATATGCAGGGATAGCACTGGCAATTGTTGCAAATCCATATGAGTATATAATAGCTTCCTCTGTCCTCATGAATTTTGCTAGCCGTTCTTCTAATTCTAAGTGCACATCTATTTGAGAGAAAAACCAAAAATATATTAGATAGCTAGCTTCTTTTTACATCAAAAAGTCTATCATTACTTTTTGAAATCATCTAATTGAAGCAAATAGAACATTTATTCGTAGGAAGATGTTGTGGGTTATGCAACCAAAAAGAAAATGTTTATTCTATTTTTCCATACGTTGAAGCTAGTTAGGGAGGTGTTTTTCTTTATCTTGTATATAACCCATTCCTCATAACTCCAGGGGGAGGGAGCAGGTGCCATCTGATAATGGGTCAGCTGCTAAAACCAGGTGGGGCAGTGTTCCTTATCTCTTCCACAAGCTGTCCGCCCTCCAGGGAAATATCTTCTGGTAATGGGCCATTAAGGCTCACCAAGTGACTGATACAATTACATCATCCTGTTGTGAGATGCTCCACCCAGTGGGGGGAGCCAACCATTCCTACCTAGATAAAAGCTGAGAGTCAGAAACACCAGGAGAGCCTGTTTTCCACCAGATTCCAGAGGAAGACTGGACCCTTTTCTAAGGGATCATCTCTACTCCAATAGACCTGCATCTGTTTCTCCAGGAGGAATGCTTCCAACACCCTAACCAACAGGGTGCCAGGTCATACCCTGACTCTGTCAGGGTTTCTAGGATTTTTGTTTGTTTGTCGTTTTGTACTACTACATTTGTGTTTTTAATATTCATCATAAAAAACTGTTACTCCTATTTCCAAATCTTTGCCTAAAAGCCCTTAATTGTAAAATTATAATAATTTTGAGGGAGGGGGTTTACATTCTCCATTCCAAGGAAAGCTCCAGCTTTCCCTGGCAGACACATGTTTTCTTAAACCAAGACAGAAGAGTATTAAAAAAAGCAACTTCCCAAAACCCAGTTGAAACCAACCCAGCTTCAGTTAAACTGACAAGTAACCTCTTATTAATCACAAGTTTTGACAGACCTGAAAATATTTATGCAGCATGTTTCTCTAATGTTCTTACACCAAAGAACATTAAAATCAACTTGTGATTAGACCACAAATGATGGTGCATTCCTGGACTGTGACTACAGAGCACAGTTACTACTATCAGAAAACAAATCATGTAATTTATGGCAGTTAATGAGGTCCTGTTGGCAGACCGTCAGTTCTTCCAAGCTGATGCTTCCACTACATAAGCACAGCTATCATTATAATAGAACACAGCTCTTGTCAGAATACAAGTCACAAACGATCTCCTGAACACACTTCAGCCCACTGAAAAGGTCACACCTCCAAGCCAGAGATTATTCACTTGTAAGATATATTAACCCAATCACACACATAGCATTTCCCAAACCAATATGGTCAAAGTGACCCACGTCAAAAATCAAAATATTAAAAATTGTAATACCACATGCTGAGTGGATTGTTGCTGCAGAAAGGCAACCACAGCATCAAGTATTATGTCTAAGCAAAATAACTTGTATCAGACAAACTGCTATTTTGATGGTCTAACTCTTGTCACTATCTGCTTCTGCTAGCAATACACAGATAATTATGCTTTTTATCACCTGGAAATAAATAAGGTTAAAATGCAAATAGAGATCATTACTGTGTGACTTGAAGGACCACCACTAGCCAAGTGTTACCTTTTTGCAATTATTGGAAGTTCATTGAAACTAAAATCAAATAAAGCAACATCAGTTACACATACAGATTCATCCAATAGAATGTAGGGCATGGGTATGTCAGTGTTGCTCTTTCTAAACAGACACCAACAGAAAGGGTGCAGAAAGAAAGGATATTGTAAAAATCCCGATTTTGCTATACTAAACATAACTAGCATAATCTTTCCCCAAAAGGACACAGCCATCTGATGCATTTATTAATAAAAGCAAAGGGTATTTATTCAAACAACAGCCGCTAATCACAGTAAAGAGCAATCTTGTCCATAGCATGCAAAATAGAAATCCTCAACAATCCTTTTGTGATGTTTAACTGGGCATCAAAAAATAAAACAGAAACTGTTTGCTTTTAAAAGACAACAAACAGTTAATCACTCATGATTTGGAAGTTTTCTTTTGCACCCTGTATTTGTATTTAGATCCAGCTGCACCATATATACCAAATGTTCAGGGATATCTAGAGACTTTTTCTCTCCAAAGTCTTCAGAAGGAAGGATACTGACTGGAATTATCTCATCTACCATCTGATTGAGATTGTAAATAGTCCATTTCCAGAATCGTCATCTTTCTCTTGTGTCATTGCTACATGGATTTCAGGATCAATAAACAATCTTCAATCAGGCTTCCAAACAGATGGGATGACCTTTGATTTATTGAACTGTTGCAAAGCCCAACAAAAATCAGCAATAACAAAATTTAGAAAAAACTGACTGGCCACATAGCATTTAAAACATGCAATATAAACAACATTCAGTCCAAAATGTTTCTTTTTGAAGCCCCATCAGTAGAGAATAACAAATTAGGGGAAACAAGAACTGAACTACTACTTTTGAGTGGTCAGCTATTGATCCCTAATGAGAAAAAAATGTTCTGAGTGACCACTTACAAAATCTAACTGAAAAAGATGACACAACCATCACTGTTCAAAATCAGAACTTGCATTTTTCTCACTGAGCCTTATTCAGAAACTACCACCATTACACGAAGCAAAGTGTAGCTAAAAAACAGTGAGCAAAACAAGTACTGTCAGCAAAGGCAGCTAATGAATAGATTTGTACTACAGAAAAAAGTTTTGAAAGCCTAAGTATATTTTGCCAAGGGCGAGATCACGTAAGTTCAAAATGACACACATCTGGTATATCATTACATAAGGGTAAGAATGCTTTGTTTAATCATAAGGTTGAAAAGTGCTAAGGCAATATTAAGGTCTCATTGCAAATAAAATCTAAATACTACATGACTTTCCTTTATTGCAATGATTTGCTTTAGTCTGTTACATCACTTGGATTAGCCCAGCTTAACTGAAAACTGCAAACATCACCTGAAGTACATTTGCACAGAGGAAGACAACACTGGAACAACTTTCTGTGCAATTATGAAATGTTAATAAAGCTAATATTGTTAATAACTGTTAGTGCCTACTATATGTTCGCATGGAAGTCAAAACCAGAAAAAATGAGAATTATGGAGAAAATACCCACACGTATTCCGGTATATGTAAATACACAAATATTTCATGCTCTTTATAGGATAAAGGCACAGATACATATTTCAGGGATACAACATAAAGTAAAAATGTCTTGAAAGGGACTCACTAAATCTATTCATTACCTTCAAAGTGGCATAGATATGAAGAACCAAATCTCCATTCAAAATAAATTATAACAAAATATCTACATTTCAAATAGAGATCTCTAATATTGATATGAAATATCAGCTCCTAAGAGGGGATAAATCTGAGCAGTAACAATCAACAACCATCAGTTAAATTCTACATAGGAACGAAAGAGGAAACTGTGTATAGTTCTGCACAGTACATGACCCATTTACTGAAGTCACTGTACATGAAAAATTGTGTGAAATTTTTAAGGTACACAATGATTGCAAAAAGTGTCTCTTCTCACAGATTCATAATCTTGCCACATTCAAATGTTTAAAGTTAGGTGAAAATGAGAAGACAATGTCAGATTGAAAAAGTAGAGCAGGAGTCTGCCTACCATTTAAAATGAAGCCTCCGTTACTTTATGTGTAAAAGATGATACCTTAAATGGGTGAATATAATATCTCCTTCTCTACTGATGTCAAATAGCAATGCCACAGATGTCCTTGCTCTGTGAAATGGAGTGCTTACCAAAAAATTCAGGAGCCAATCAATAGCACAAGCTCTAGTTTATATTTTAGGATTAGCCCTCAAAAGAGAGCAGGAAACAATCCGAAGAATCTCTCACCAGAAAAAAACCCAAACTTAACCTATCTGTTTCAAACAATTTCTGGAAACAAACCAAGTGAAAGACTTCACAAAATTTAAAATCAGCTTGGATTCAAAAGGTTATTATTATTCCACAAGGTTTTTTGAGCACGTCACTGTTTTGGAGGGAAGGGAAAAGCCTATATGAATTCCAACGGACCACTGCTGAACTTGATCACTGAAGGAATCCTATAAGCTCTCTGTACTAATCAGTGGGCCACCAGTACATTTCTTAGAAGCAAATTATGGTTCTAAGCTAATGAACAATTTCTAAGATTGATATCAAGACTCAAACCTGTTCTGATAGATTCCTATCAAATCAGGAGTATTATTTGATAATATTAGGTAAGTCAACTAGTTGTTCAGTTATAGGACTAGTTTGATTAACCAAGAAAAGCCCACATTTGCCTTGAGTTCAAGTCAAGGCTACCGGAAGCTAACTCCATGAAATAATTTGAGTATAGGTATAGACCCCCTCAGAATTCCATCATCCCAGGGGAGAGACTGGAAAGTTCACAAAATGAGATGATAGTTTTATCCTATTACTGTGCAGCTATTCATGCATAACTCTTTGGTTTACATGCAATATTTCAAATATAAATGCGTGTAAAGAACTATATCCAGAGCCTGATATTTAACAACTTACTACTTCTTAAAAAGAAGGAAAAAAAACCCCTTACCTTAGAAACATCTGCTCAGGTCATAAAATCTCTCAACTACAACATTAAAGTAATCAGCACTGGAGAACTTTATTCTGGCTACAGCATTAGTAGTCACAAAAGTGGTGACATTAGTTATCACAGATATCAGACTGCCCCCTTGTGGTGCCTGTAGAAAGTTTAATTCACGCTTGTATTTACACTTCCAGTCGCTATGCATTATTAAATTCTAATAAGTTTATTTTCTCTTTCTACTATGGTTACCAGAACTACAACAGACTATAAACTCTGCAATTGTTCTCAAAGACCAGCATTAGAAAAAGTAAGAAAATAGACAAAATAGTAAGAAACAAATCCAAGAAGGATAAGGGCTATACCAATCCTCAACAACGACAGTAAATATGCATTAGAGGATAACTGTTCTTCAGAGCAACAGGAATAACTTTTTGCTTACATATTGGACTATTTTGGCTGGTTTACCATTCTAGTCTGAACACCTTTAAAGGCAGATCAAAGAAAGTTACTCACCAAAAGTACCATAGAATCCTCTGGGTCCACAAGTGCCAACACCGTATTTCTTCAAAGAAGCCTGGGCTGCACTCTTTAATAGGAAAGAATCACATGAAATACTCCTACATTAGCTTTCCTATACACTTCACACTGAAAGTTTTACACCAATATACACAGATGACTTTTTCTATCATGCAATATGAGCTGCTTCACAGAAAGCATAATAATGTACTGAATTCTATAACTAGTTTCACTATTTTAGACAAGTGTTTAAGCATCACCCATTTTACTATAACACTTAAGGACATTAAATACTAATCTAACTTGAGAATCAACTAGGTGCAGTAAGCACACTGGATTAAACTTCAGTAAAAATGCAAACTTGAATAGCACAACATTACAAGATTTATAATATTACTTCCTGCTTTAGCAGTATATGTTATTGATGAAGTTCATGCTTTCTGCCTTCTTTATCCTGAGATAACATACAAAGAGGAATAATCACACAAATAAAGGAACTGGAAGAACTCACCTTAACTTTTTCATTATTCAAAAGTCCAAGGAAGTTAAATGATGCAAAGTTTATACAGTCCTTGCCATTAACAGTGATCATGTGGGTGGGAGGACTGAAAAAAATTACAGACCTATTGTTACGAATGAACAGTTGTCATTTTCATAAACACATAATACAGAAGTTCTGTATTTCAACAATAGAAGGAACTAAGATTTTTCAGGATTCCTTCTTTCTATTTATT
Organism: Cettia cetti; assembly: GCA_013401135.1. NCBI lineage: Eukaryota > Metazoa > Chordata > Aves > Passeriformes > Sylviidae > Cettia > Cettia cetti. Next base: position 32,961 of record VZUI01049415.1, on the reverse strand, counting down.
CTGCTGCAGCTGCCAATCAGTATTTAAGTTCAGTATCAAGTCACAAATATCCTCAACAAAACCCATATTCCTGTAATTTAATAAAGAAATTGTAAATATTTTCTTGAGATATTTAATGATTCCTTGTTGAAAACTTTAATCATAGAAAGATAAAGAGATCTTATCTGAAGAGATAAATTAAACTTCTCATTAAAAGCAAAATGATATCTATTTTGAAGAAGAAATACTAAAAATGAAAATGATACTTCATTACTCTTACTTCCAAGTGAAAAACTAATTCAAAATCAATATTTCTGTCATAAAGCAACCCCAGAATACCTGATATTGATATATAGGCCTATTGATATATAGGCAGTAGCTGTAAGTAGACAAAACTACTGTATTAGCTATCACCTCAAGTTTCCAATTCAGTTTAATCTGTAATGGTTTGAGTAATTTATGCAATCAGTAAACAGAGAAAGTCTGAAAACACACACTACTAGCAAATTAACAAGAGCATAATATACATGAAGCAAAGGGCAGTATTATTCCTTTATACTCAAGCATCATGTCTGGATACTGTGTTCCATAAGAAGACCTGTTTTGTACACAACAATACAAGTCCAAAAGTTTCCATAAATCACTTGGAGAGTTAAGAAGTCTCAAATGTAAGCCAAATACAAAATCCTATGTCTGCCCATTTCTGTACCTGCTGTCAAATACTACAGTTGAGATTCTATGCTATTCCTCAGACAGTAATTTCCACAAGCTTTTCCCATGTGGAAAACTAGTACTGGGCAATTTTCTTATCAAAATTAAATAGGGCTGCTCAAATGTCAAATGCCTGTGCACAGCTGTTCCAAATCTGGTGGCTGACCCATATCTCAATGGGTACATTTGGTGTGCAAAGCAAATAACTTTTAAGTCCAAGCTATCCACTGCAAGTTAAGAAAAACACTGAACTGCCTGAACTTCACTTAAAAAAACTCCAGGATTTTATGTTGTATCTGTCCACTTGAGAAAATGTAGCACATGTTGCTTCAACTAAACAATTGCAGAAGTTTACTAAACAGCTTTGTAAAGCTTTCTACCAATATAGTGCATGCATATCTTTTGAAAGCTGAACCCGTCCCCACGAAGGAGCTGTCCTGCATTACTGTGGTGCTTCTTCTGCACAGTAGTAGCATTAGAGAAATGTGCAGGAAGCTGTCTTAGGGAACTGACTGCCATTAAAAAAATATCTGGATCTGTTCCTCTGTCTAACTCATCAATGAGCTGTAACAAAGTCTGAATGTCCTATTTACTTTAGTGAAATATTTACTTAGTTTCACAGATATTCACCAGAGCAGTCCTGTATACATATATATACATTTTGTCACTAATATGAGATTCAGTATATTCCCAGCTTACTATCAAATCTGGTAGATTTACAACAATTTGCCTCACAGCTTCACCTGTCAAACCTAGAAAACACACCAATGCCTCACCAACAACTTGGCCATATAAAGCTGTAGCCTTCACGGAAACTTGGCCACCCTTTGCTAACAGAATTTCACCCAAACTTTTAAAGGAACAATAAAATAAAAAAAAATGGAAAAGGTTATTTCAGTGAATAATTATAACCAAAACATGGATATTGACATTGTAAACCCTGCCTCGCAACAACAGAAAGTCTTTGCAAAAAGAAAACCCTGAAACATTTGATTTTTTAATCTTTTCATGTATCTCCCTTCCCCTAGCATAACAGCATATTAAGTATCATGGTTAGGAACAACAGTTATGAGATACAAAGTGATCCAGCTTCAACAGTAAATTATCATTTCAAGCTATATTCAAAGAACTTGCAAGCAAATTCTTCAGAAACTGTCTTTTAAAGATTGAGAGCATGCCCACTGTTCCTGGACCTCTCACTTAAGCGTTTCATATATTGAAAAAATCAGTCACAGAAGACAAAGTTAAGAAGGTACTAATGATATGACTTTTATTTTAAAGCAGAACAAGAATTAGCAGGAAAATTTTTCAGATGTACTATTTTAGGAAATATATTTACATTTTCTGAGTGAGATCTTGTACAACTAAGCTATCTTGCATAGATTAGTTCTTGGAAAGGCTAGCACAAGAAGTAACTGATTTCTGATTTGTGAAAGCTGTTGTGGGGTACCTTCTTCAGGATTGGTTCAAAATGGGTCACTTTTTTGGTTAGGACATGTCTGAGTTTTTGGCTTTCCTCATTATTTGGCAATGTTACTTGACTATGCAGAAAGGAGAATATGAACACATGGTACAAACAGCACAGCCTACTGAGGGAGGAGAAAATCTGCATGACAAACACAGCAAGTCGAAGTTTTTACTGTACTACTTAGTTTTCTGTAGTGGTTATGAGCTTTTATAATCCCCACATTATACCATAAACACCCAGTACTGTAAAGATAAGTGAGAGTGGTGAGGCACTGGCACAGAGTGTCCAGAGAAGCTGTGGATGCTCCATCCCTGAAAGTGTTCAAGAGCAGGCAAGATGGAGCTCAGAGCAACCTGGTTGAATGGAAGGTGTACAAATGGCAACAGTAGCAATTAGATAAACTTTAAAGGTTCCTTCAAATCCAAACTGGTTTATGATTAAGATTTTTGTAAATCACCACTCACTTTGTAAATCACCACTCACCAGATATTAAGACATGAAAATAATGGAAAGATGACAGATAGGGTCCCTCAACAGATAGGGTCTCCCTAAAATACTTGTTAAAAAGGAGAAATGCTCTTGAGCTGAAATCAGGATACAGACATTTTTCTTCCTGTATTAATTCTGAAACATGGTTTAAGTTTACATTCAAAGTTACAGTCTACAGCTGTTGAGCAACTTGCGGGGAAGTAGTCAATCGGCAGTCTAAATGTTACAAGACAAATGTCAAGTTTTCCAAACAACCACTATTGAGTTTAATAGTCACAACACATTAACATTCTGTCACAATACATTTCCTAGCTGTAAGCACTGGAAAGTTCTAATAATTTAAACATTTTCTGAATCACTCTAAAATATGTTATTTTTTTCCGTTTTTTTGAAACAGCCAACTCTTCCTTTAACTGCACAGTACTGCTTGTTTCAAAATTCTGAAGAATAACATAAGAATTGTTCACATCACAGTTAATTAAAACAGGCACCACTTTTATATGGCAGACTTTTCTGTGGTAGCAGAGCCATCAAAATGGACCTCACTATGACAGCAAACAATTGTACTGCCACTAAATTATTTCAAATTATTAGTGTCAACAGAAGGATATTACGAATGCTTACAAAGTAAAAATTACTGACACACAAACCTGAAGATTGTAAAAAGAGGCTTCAAATCAATTTCTGAAACATTGTGACTCTTGTCTAAGTTATCAGATATTTTAAAACCCTTGTAACACAATAAAGTAACACTGAGTCATAAATTACCTCACAAAACAGCTTTACCATCTAGCATTTCCAATTCTGATTGTCCAAAGGAAAACAACTTTTCATGAAATGTGTGCTGGGTTTGGGGTAGAGTCAATTTTCTTAATAATGGCTGGTAAGAGGCTGTGTTTTGGATTTGTGCTGAACACACAGTTGATAAATCAGAGATGATTTTGTTATTGCTGAGCAGAGCTCAGACAAAGCCAAGGCCTAGTCTACTTTTCACACTGCCACACTGGCAAGGAAGTTAGAGGTGCATGGGAGGTTGGAAGGGGACACAGTCAGGACAGGTGACCCAAACTGACCATAGGGTCCAGACCATATGGCATTCTCAGTATATAAAGCGGGGGAAAGGAGGAGGAAGGAGAGCACATTTGGTGGGATGTAATTTGTGCTCCCAAGTAACTGTTATATGTGATGAGGCCCTGCTCTCCTGAGATGGCTAAACCCTGCCTGCCCACAGGAAGAACTGTATTAATTCCTCGCTTCGTTTTGCTTGTTTGCATGGGTTTTGCCTTCCCTATAAAACTCTTCATCTCAACCCTGAGTGGCTGCATGGGGCTTGGCTGCTGGCTAGGGTTAAACCACAGCAAAGTGCCAAGTGGCTACACACAAAGTAAGTTTCTTTTGAAGTGATTAGTGATTATCTAAGAAGGTGGTCTCCCCTTTTGGAGGTCTAAGTCCATGTATTCAGGAAATATGAAACAATATCAAACAATAGAGAGTCACTATGAAGGAAAAGATATGACACTCCTTCTCCCCCCACCAGATTTTAATAGTAACACAGTCCTAATAATGTTACAAAACCAAGACCTCTTCAGAGGCCAATTCAGTCCTGCTCTCTAAAAATGCAATGCAATTCATTTATGAAAGGTTTTAAGGATATGGAAATGCTTAATGAGCAGTATGCTTTAAAATATGGATATCAAGAATTTGAGTTGAAATAAATAAACAGAATTTATTTTGATTACATTTACCCTGAAACAATGTTGTAATTGAGAGCTGGGTGATCTTTTGGCACAGAAGGTACAAGAGGCTCTGGCTGCCATTCTTCAATCAACTCTTCTTTTTCCTGATCAGGAGAAAAGAAATACTGTTTGAGAAGGGAATTCTCCTACAAAATACATTATGTACTAATGAACAGTTGATAACAATCGTATTAAAAATCATGTACGCTAGTACATGTCACCTTTCTGAGACACTGAAAAATTGATACTATCTCAGGATCTTTAAATGAGAGGTTCACAATTATGAAGTTGGGAAGGGAATAAGATATAAAACAACATGGACCAGACGTGTCTGTGTATTAAAGATCTTACACAATAATCAAGAGATGAGATACTAACATGACATCCCTGCCAAATTTTAATCAATATTGTTCCATTCATCCTGTTAAATATGAAAATTCTCCTCTACAGTTTATGTAGAGGAGAATTATGTAACTGAATATGAATTACATCAAAATTTAATATAGTCTGCCTCACTTTACATTCTCAAGTCTTCAACAGTGCTGTTTCAATAACAGGGCATTAAAATACTTAGCAAAGTAACAAATATGTGAGAAGGATACACTGGAGAAAAACAGTCAAATGCTCAGAAAAGGTAACAACTACTAAACCACATATCCTACACCTAACCATGGAGGAATACTGAGCGCACATTCATCTTCAAAGTAGTACCTAAGTTCAGGTTAATCTCAAAATGGAACCACAACCCAAGAGAAAATTCCTTCCATTAGTCTCACAATACTAATGGGCATCTCTACACCATATTACTAGCTGGATGGAAAATAAAAAATCAAAGGTGTAATTTTACACTAAGGATGCTGATCCACCACACTGCAAGCCAGCAGCTGCTACTGTGCAGTCCTCTCCTATCCAAACATTCCTGTTCCTTGTGCTGGCAGAAGCAGTTACAAAACCAGACAAAAGTCCTATTCAGGTCCAGATGAAAACTAAGTCAACAAAAGCACGATATATCTAGACTAGAACCCACAACAAGAGTCCCAATCCCAACCTAGACTGGCTGATGCCATTGGGAAACCATTCCTGAGTTGCAGTTGCCCAGTTGTAGCATATACCTTTCCACAAGAGTTGAAAAAGGAGTTATGACAATCAGGACGTATGCTCATGCAGCATTCACTCTGTTGCTACAGTAGTTGTTGAAGGGCCCCAAATCCCTCATCAAAGGTTATGCGTCCATTTTGGAGCACAGGGTTGTTGTTTGGTGTTGTGTTTCCTTTTGGTTTGGGGTTTTTGTGGGGGAGGGTTATTGGGTTTTGTTTTAATTAGGCAGCAGAATAAATCAGGTGAGAAATGGGTGCAGCCTATCAGTTATGGAAGGATAAATAAGAAAAGATTTATTTGACATCAAATACCTTAGAGGGAAGCATGGTGTTTCTTCTGTTTGAGGTCTGAACACAGAACATGTGAACTGCTTTAAGGCAGAGCAGGCAACATAAAACTATTTTTCTTCAAAAAAGCAGAATTAAAACTGTGTAAGCTTGTACTTAGCTTTTTCATTGAAGTCTAAATTTTTTTAGCTAAGTGCACAAAATATCATTAAACAGCTTAGCTACTGAGGACACAAGCAATTAAAATACTTCTGTCAAGGAGTTTAGCAGTAAGGAAGAAAGTATGTATAGCTGGACACTGTAACTACAGTAAATTAGCACATTCCAAGTGCAGTTAAGATCTATGAACATAAAGATAATGAGCAATTCCTAATTAGTATTCCTATTCCCTACTCACACTAATTCCTAAGAAATTTCTACTCTTCCCTTTAAAATCTTGTACACAAACTTAGCAGCACAGATCAAAAGCCACAGATAAGACATGGCAACATCCTAATTTTTCTCTTAATACAACTTAGAATATATAGGAGAAGTAATTGTCATTTCAAACAATTCATTCTCCTCATCCATTACACAGCATTTTGCTTTTTCATGGATGCAGACAAACATTTGCATAGTAACATCTTATGTCAACTGTTTCCATGAGATCTAAGCAGAGGAGAGCATTGGATACATTGATGATTAAAATGAGCACCAATCTCAATCTAAACCAGCCACCCACCACTGCAGACAAGACAGTGCAAACCCTTTCTTCCTTCCATTCACCAAATACTGCAGTACACTGGCTTGTCCTTCCAACTGCTCAGGGTAAACACAACCATCTGCCTCTGAACAAAAGGGCAGGGCAGAAGCAGACTTTCACACAGTGACCCAACATCAGAGTACTTTTATCTTTTATCTCCTAAACAGAAAAAAATTCACACCAATATCAATTTAAAAAGTTAATTTTCAAACATACAGAGAAACCATCTTTTTAATTCACACTGTAACGTCCTCAATATGTAGTTAAGTTGCATATTTCTCCTTAGTTTGCTGCACTGAAAACTTCCACTTGATGAAGAGAATGAACTCAAAACTTTCAGTTTCTACTTTCTTGGACTGCAATGTACATGAACACATCCCCCAACTTTTTCTCTTGCCCTTTTATAATTATTTTTAATTTATATAAGCAATAAATAAAAGTAACATTATTGAGTGCATATATTTTATTTTATGACTAATACACAATAAGCATGCAAATATAATCTATAAAATGCTTATAACTATCTTTTATAAATTATAATATACATACCTTTTTATGCACCTAGCTTTAGGCTTTCTGGCTCTCTGAACCCTAACCCAACGTGTAGGAGAATCCTGAATTTATTTGTGCATATTTATACACAAAAAAATCTTATATCTGTTAATCTAAATACACACAGACACCCACACATACAGATACAATGGTTTTGAGCCATTGTATTCTGTTGTGGATTTCACTTTTTAATTGCTCTATACCTTGGGTAAGGAAAATACTTGGGTGTAAACACATTCAACCCAAATTATTAAAAAAGTTGCCTTGTTTACCCAGGTTCTTAAGAAAAGGTAGCAATTTTGTTAATGATGACAGTTCTTAGTTAGCACTAGTGTTCAAAACAATGTCATACACGCATATTCTACGTTAATATCAAAAGATTTATTAAACTTTTTATTTACTGGCCCTCAAAGAAGTCTTTAATTTCACAGTACTTCTAGACTCATGTAACTTAATGGGAAAAACTGGCACAAATAATGGGCACGCCAGTTAGAAATTTCTCTCTTTCAAAGTATGTAGGTATGCTTATACATAAGAGAAATTTAACCTACCTAGGGAGTCTTAGCTTAGAATTACTGAAAACCTTTACAAGAATAGACTACCTCTGCTATTCCACATTGAACACTATCTGATTAGTCTGAGACTGCTGTTCCTGCAAAACAGAACTCTCAGCTATGTATTTCTCAGCCACACATTAAACATTTGTCTCCAATAGGAACTTTCAAGCCTCCTAAATAGTATCACTCAAATAAAATGCATCCCATGCTGCAACAGAAATTGTAAGACCAAAGAAAGAATGGGAAGATGTGACTCTTAGTAGTACTTAAGAGATTTTGAGAGAAAAGGTCAGTATCATTATAATTTACTGCTGAGTAAAAGTCAAACAGACCTGCAGAGTATCTTCCTTTCACACATAGCTAAATGCTGCCATGCAAACTCCACAGCCACTCCAATCCTCATTGTCACCTTCACTTTCTACAGATTTTACTTTGTGTGAAGGCCCATAAGAATCTATGTCTACTACCCTGTCTGACCACAGACTTACTTATGTTTCCTAAAATACTGAACTATCAGGAACTTACAGTATCAGAGAAGCATTCCATTTTTCTAGTTAATGATTGGGAGATACTATTTTCTAAAAGAAGCAGTAGGAATACTTACAAACACTATTACCAAAGCATAAGAGTTGAAAGGTGATTTCACCAGTTGAAATGTGATTTCTGCACTGGATTTTGTAGTACTCTTGCTACACATTTGACTGAACCTAAAATACACCTTCAGGTGGATTTCTTCATGCTTTTAGAAGCATGACTCCTAACTGCACTACATTGCACAATATATCATTTGCTTCTTGTTCTCCAGGACTAACTTGTCCCAACAGATCACTAAAATGGCTGTGCAATAATTGTATTCTTCATTAATATTTATTACAGGGAGACAGGTCTGCTCTGGCAGCATTCCCAACAATAATTCACAACGAAACTTCAAGTACCATTACATGAGTGACTGGCATAAATGTAGTGTGTCCTCTACCACCTGAGCAGGCCTGTCTCCAGTCGCTGTACCCAAGCAATCCAGTATTCTTTTCCAGTGTGGTAAAGACTAGACACCACAGCATGGCTCAAGCTAGAACAAGTCAGAAAGCAAACCAGCAGCAGTCTCCTTGCTGAACAGCTGACATGTTTCTACACTTAGATGAACACACACACAGAAGCCTGGCTTTATGGGATCCTGTATTGTATGAAACAGACTGTACTGGGCCTGGCTGTGATGGTGGGAATTTTCTTCATAGTAGCTCACACAGCGCTGTGACCAAAACAATGTTGGTAAAACACTAAAGTTGTATCTCCTGCTGAACAGCCTTTGCACAGTTTCACACTCTGTTCCCACAGTGAATAGACTAGTATATGCCCGAGAGATTGGGAAAGGACACAATCAGGCTTGAACTACCAAACATAGATTTCATACTGTATGATGTCACACAGCAATAAAAGGGAGAAGAGGGGTTTGAAGGAATTTAGTCACCTTTTGCAATGATATTGGTCCATGCATGAGAGGTGGTGAATGAGACATCACTTGTCTTGTTTTCTATCTTCTTCAACAACTTTATATTCATTCAAAACTTTTCTTACTTTTATTCTTCCTTTGCTTTGTGAGCTGTGCAATGTTCAAGCCTACTGTTGTGGTTCAAGCCACAACACAGACCAGTGCCAATCAGGAGCAGATTTTTCATCAAGTTTAAGGAGAAGGCATGTCTCTCTGTGTTTGCAGCTATTTCCCTACACAAAACACGTGAGCTCTCTCCACAAGAATTATCAACACTGAAGAAAGAGAAATGGAATTATTCTATGACTCTGATGTATCAGTTTGCTTAACACCTCCAGCTGTAGAAGACACTAACTTCACTGCTGTGTTTATACTTGCATTCAGTGAACTACCTCTACATAAAACATTCCATTCCAAGTACAGTTCTTCCTAAAGCAACCACTACTTTTATTTTCAAAAATCAATGATACAGTCAGTTACTATAACTTGCACCACCTTCATAACTAGCCAACTTGAACACAGGATCAGAACAAAGAGTATTCACCCATGCTAACTTTTTTTTTTTTGCAATCAAAATAAAGGTATTAAGCTGGCAGTGTCTTTAACAGTCAAACACTTTGCCTAAATAGGGCTCACAGCACTCTGTAACTTTTGGGGTCTGTAATCTGCAATGTGAATCAATGTATCTAGTTATACAAGGTAATTCTTGATCCCTGGTTGCTTTTTTGCTTGTATTCACGTTCCTTTTTACAGTTCAACCTCAGAAAAGTTTGTATAAATCTCAACAAAAGTATCACAGCAATAACATATTTGCATGCTTCTATTACTCAGAAAGCCTGTTAACTGCTCTCCTGACAGTGAATTATAATACTGTCATCCTGCAAAAGTAAGGTTATTTAAGCCTAAGCCATTTCCACGTTTTTCCTCCTGGCACCCTTCTAAAGCCTTGCTTCCACTGAACTGTAGCAGACTGGTTACATGTGCAATCTCCCAGTTGTTCATTGCCACCAGTTAAACAGACACAGAACAATTTTCTTCCCTACATTGCACTACTAGAGATTTGCCTGCATACTTTCCTCAGCTTCAGCAAAATGGTCAGTCAGGAATTAAGATGATGACCTGCAACTGCATGATAAAATCCAAGATGCATACAGAGATATATGAGTGAATTTCTTACCTTGAAAGAAAAAGACAGGTTTTATCTTTTTTGGGTCACCAATTATCCAAAAGTTGCAAAGAGCCTTTTCCTCCTTCTACTGCAGAGAGAATGACTCTTTAAAACAAAAAAAGTATCCTCCAAAATACTAGAGATGAGAACAATCTGATGCAGGAAAACCCTAGTAGATGAACTGTACTAGTTTCTGGATGGACAATCAGGGCCTACTTTAAGGCCGCAGCATGTCTTCCTAGATGATACAAACACTCAGTGTTTCACTACTCTGAAGCTCCCTTTGATTTCATTCCTCCTCTTTATTCTTACCAAAGATGGTAAACTTTGAGTATCCCAGGATCAATTCAGACTCTTCCAAGCACAAAACTGAACTAGCTATTCCTGATTCCTCACTTCCTGCCTCCAGTCATAGAAACATTTGGGTTGGAAGGGACATTAAAGTTCATCTGATTCCATTCCTGCCATTGGCAGGGACAACTTCCACTAGACCAAGTTGCTCAGAGGCCCATGTGATTTGGCTTTAAACACTTCCAGGGGTAGGGCATCCTGAACTTCTTTGGGCCATCCTGTGCCAGTGCCTCACCATGCCCACAGTAAAGAATTCCTTCCTAGTATCTAATTTAAACCTGCCACTTTGAAGCTACTCCCCTTTATCCTGTCTATACACCTCTTGTAAATAGTCTCCCCCCATCTTTCTTGTAGGCTCCCTTCAGGTCCTGGAAGACTGCATTTAGGTCACGCCTAAGCCTTCTCTTTTCCAGGCTAATCAATCCCAATTAATTCTCTCAGCCTTTTCTCATAGCAGAGGTGCTCCATCATTCTGATCATCTTTGTGGCCTCCTCTGGACTCACTCCAGCTGTTCCATGTCTTTCCCCATGCCGGAACCCCAGGGCTGGATGCAGGGTTCTGGGTGGGGTCTCACCAGAGCAGAGCAGAGCAGAGGGGCAGAATCCCCTCCCTCCCCTGCTGCCCAGGCTGCTTTGGATGCAGCCCAGGACATGTTTGGCTTTCTGGGCTGGGAGTGCCCATGGCTGGGTCATGTCCAGCCTCTCACCCACCAGCACCCCCAAATCCTTCTCCCCAGGGCTGTTCTCCTTATGCTCATCCCCAGCCTCTGCTGATAACAGAGGTTGCTCTGACCCAAGTGCAGTATCTTGCACTTGATCTTGTTAAACCTCAAGAGATTCCCATGGACCCACTTTTCCGTCCTGTTCCCTCAAGTGTGTCAGCTTGGTGCCATGTGCAAATTCACTGAGGGTATACTTGATCCCATTATCTAAGCCATTAATTAAGATATTAATATATTGAGTTATATATTAGTTAATATATTGAGATATTAAATAATGTGATTTCAGTACAGATTCCTGAGGGAGACCACCTGTCACTGATGTCCATTGGGACTCAGAGACAATGGCCACTACCCTTTGGTGAGACCATTCAACCACTTTCTTACCTTCCTAGCAGTCCACCCATCACACCCATTTCTCTCAGTTTATAGAGAAGGACATTGCAGGGAACCATGTCAAAGGCTTTACCCAAGTCCAGGTAAATGGACCTGTAGCCCTTCCCTTGTCCACCAGTAGAGTCACTCCATCACAGAAGGCTATTAGGTTGGTCAGGCAGGATTTGCCCTTTGTGAAGCCATGCTGGCTGTCTCAATAAACAGCTGCTGAAGTGTTCTCTAGAACACTCCAAGTTCATTTAGCTTAGCTCCCCAAATGAGGGCACTGCCTACAGTACTTGTGCCTACACTACAGTCCCTGCATCCCATTCACTGATGAATTACACTAAGTACACAGTCTTAATGTGCATCCTTAGTGAGGATAAGATCCTCACTAAGCATGCAAACACATGACATAGGTGGGAATTACATATACCCATTACCAATGCCCATAAATCTCTTCCACAAACTTTCTTTAGTACCATGAAGAAATTTCAGTATTTTATCCTATTTATAAGGAATATCACTACTCTGAAGCTCAAATAAACTAGTCCAGGGACATCTTCAAAACAAACTTTACTCATTTCTGATAGTCTACAGCCAGAAGAAATTCCATTCTTCACAAGTATGGCTGCTTTATTTTCTCAGGACAACATTGCAAAAGAAGAACTGCTGCTAAACTACAATTTTTGTGGAACCCACTGTAAACTCATAGACACCACATATACAGATTGACCATTTTCCTACCATCTACAATCTTAGAGTTCATTTTGCTTGGTGGGCGTTTTTAACATAGCTTTCATTTTTAAAATAAAGCCCTCCATTGAGTGCAGCTAATCACAGCTTTTCATAGCTTAACAGTCACTGTCATATCAGGTTTTTTATTTCTCAGACTCTCAAACACGGTGCTAGTTTAAAAGCACAAACCAACACGTTTAAGCAATAGGCAGCTCCTGAGTCCAAAGTAAGTTCAGCCTTTGAAGTTAAAGAAAAAAAAGTGGAAGCATTTATAATGCAGCAGTGGTTCAACACCCAACACATCGATTGCTATAAACCATTTCTCTAAAGAGTAATATTTTTTCACCATACCTTAAGTGTTAGATCAGATCGCTCTTGAAGCTTGTATGTCTTGGAGAAAAGCAGTCTGATTATCCACAGTATTAGAATTCCTTCTAAAATGAGATGGTAAGCAGGAGCCTGAAAACAAAAGTACAAAAATTAGTCTAAAGAGAATTCTATTTGAAGCAGTGTGACACAACACAACCATTCTGTCCCTACTAGCAGACTCAGAAAAAAATCCCAAAGGTGACCATCAGCTGATACATTTCTAAATCAGTAAAAATTTTAACTATATGAAAATGGAATGCTTTGAAGCTATTACTTGTAGCTGCTAACTTTAGTTTGAATGGATTTGGTCTGCTGTTCATAAACAAGGCACGTTCTAAACTGATAATTGATTTCAGTTCCATACATAATATGAATACTGAGAGTAAAAGCAGTAAAGTAATTCAGGTTGCACAAGTCAGCACCCATGAAGGCAGGCAGATTTCAAAACAAGCAGAAGCATCCTGAGAGCCTGAAGGTCCGTGCCATCTATACAATGTCACTTCAACTCTCCATTTTTGAAACTCATAGTCCACCAACAGGGACAGCCAGTATTTACAGAAAGCCAATTCTGTTCTTACACCCAGCTTCTTTCTGTCAGTTTTACAGACACTTTGATCAGGTATAAACTAACTGAGTTAGCTCAACTAGTTTTGTCCTTGTGTTCTTTACTCTCTTGTGTGGACACAAAGTGTGGGAATACACAAAACAAACCAGAGTTGACACAAGTTAAAGTTAGCCTCTTTGGGTGCTTGGGGGACAAAAATAATTTTTTTTCTGGCAGCACAGCTAGTTTGATGTAGATGTGGAGTTAGCATTGGACACCTGGTACTAATGTAGCATTTAGTTACTCCATTTCAGAAAGGCTCCTATTATTTTTGAAAGACTGAAATGCACACAAATGAGCACACTTCCTCTTCAAGTCAGGGGAATTGCTCCCACACATCAACATTTTTGGCAGTATCTGACCAGCCCACAAAGTGGAACTTATCACACATCCAGAAACTAAAGTAAATTGGACGGAAGTTTTTAAAACCGGTAAACAGTCCTGTGGCATAGCAAACTGCAAATAATAAATGCTACCTATTGCTGAGTACTTTTCAATTTACCAAACGTGTTAAGAATACATACATGACATGTATGACAAAACATCTAAAGAACAGACAGTATATTCCCACTGAGGTCTGTGTGCTTTTCAGTGCCTACAATTATCCCGGACTCAGTGCGACCTACATCATTACCTAAGCACTTCTATATTTGGACAGCAAATCTTGCATACATTCTTATAAAATTACCACCCTTTGCCAAAGGAAGGGACACAAAAACACCGCCTATCATCAGGACATCCTTTTTAACATCACGAAACAAAGCCTGGGTGCAAACATGCACAGCTGATCTCCACCAGGAGGGAATTCAAGCCTAAACATTTAAACGCCGTTACTTCCTTTGCAAACGACATTTGTAAGTAACAAATCTTGACCCCCGTAAAATACTGTGAACCTTAAGTCTTAATGCTCTTGCTACATGCCTTAAATGTCTTTTTATAAACCTGGAGAAATAGGACGTGCGTGTACATTTTCAATATACAGCCGTGGTGCACTCACACATACTCACGATTCAGCGAGCGCAGCCCGACCCCCGCAGCACCGACCCGAGCTCAGCTGCCGGTTCACCACCCAGCACCGCCCGCCGCCGCCGCCGCCCTCGGGGCAGCTCCAGCGATACCTCCCCGCTCCCTGAGCCCCTAGCCGCCCTCAGGCCGCCCCACCACGCTCGGGGCGCCTGCCCGGCCGCACCTCGTAGAAGGCCTGGACCATCTCCACCAGCACCCACTGCTGCCCCACGCCCGCCGCCGCCATGGCCGCGCCGCCGCTTCCGCCTCTCCGCCCACGCGCACCGGGGCGGGCGCGGCGCGGCACAGAGCGCCTCCTGCGGGCGGCGCGGCCGCGGCTCCTCCCGCGGCCGGCAGGGAAGCGGCGTCTCTGGGCTCCCTGTGCGGCCTTCCCGTGGGCATCCCGGGCCTCGTCGCTCCAACCTGCTGTCGTGTGGCGAGCTTGGCCGGGGAGCGAGGCTAGACTGACTCTCAGAATTGGCCAGATTGGAAGGGACCACAGCAGGTCATCTGATACAACCTCCCTGTTCCAGCTGGGCCATCCCAGAGCACAGGGCGTGGGGTTGTGTCCAGACAGTTCTTGAATCTCTCCAATAAGGGAGGCACCAGAGCTTCTTTGGGCAACCTGTTCCAGTGTGCAGTCCACCTGCACAGAAGAGTTTTCATGTCCAGGTGGAGCTTGTGTGCTTCATTTTCCACCCATCGCCTCTTGTCCTATTGCACAGCACCCAAGAACAGCCTGCCTCCATTCTCTTGGTGCAACTTTTTTTAAACACTAGATACACCCTTCAGTGTTGACTAAACAAAATTAGCTACAAACTGGACTTGCCTTAGAAGATAAACATGGACGTGTTAATGTGTGCTTCCTCACCACATTTCAAACATGGTCCCATTTGTTGAATTTGCTGGAGTTAGCTTGGTGTTGCTTCCTCCACACTCACAGGCTTCCTCAGCCCCACACTGCCCTAGGTGGAATGGGGCAAAGGGCAGATCCTGTGCTTTTGTGCCTTATCCACACATTAGAGATATAGAGGTGTTAGGTGTTACACCTAACACCTCTATATCTGTAACTGCTGAATTCATTGCTGGAGAAGGAACAATTTCTCAGATGCTTGACTAATGAAAGGAGCAGCAAAAGCAAAACCTGAGTATAGTGGAAATAATGGGGAAGTTCAAATAAGAGCAGAAATTATTACTTTAAGAGTCTTGCCAAAGTAAGTGGCCCTAAAAGCCAAAGGTTTTTGGGGAGAGACAAATGCCATGATGAAAAAGAGTAGTGTTGAAAGCCTCTCCCCCTAAACACACCTGGGTGTGCAGAGGTGACTGAGTTGCTGTGGGTAGCTGTGCAGGACCTGGGCAAAAGTCAGTCATTCCTAAAAGTCAGTGGAGAAGAGGGGCAACTGGAAAGAAGACTGCTTAGGGAATGAGGTAGCTGTTAAAGCAATGTTTGAGAATGGTTTCCCTGGAGCTACACAACTGTGGAGTGTTTCTGATGGTCTTCTTGGACAACACAATGGAAGCACACCCCTTGGGGTTTCACCACGGTTGGGTAAGAGAAACCTGGGGCAACAGCTGATGAAATAGTGGCTAACAAAAACCTTGTGGCTGTTGGTAACAACAGACAAACAGTAGCTTACAATTTTACATTAGTGGATAGTTAAAATCAGTGAACTCCACTTTAACGCTAGTTGAAATGCATAGTAGTTAATCTCCCTGAGTTTCTGAACTTAATGATATACATGTCAAATTCCAATCTCTGCACAGTAAGAGAAGTATGTGTTTGAGGCTTTCTGAAAAGTCAAGAGAGGCAATAAATACCTCTTTTGGCTTTTAGCTGCATGAAGACTCCTATCTTCACTGTTAAGTGCTTCTGTGACCATTGTGTCATGCTGGAGTCTTGGACTCTTGGGAGATGGCTGCTACTAACAGCCTCAAAGAATGTGTCTGGTATGCAGTCCCAAATTGCCCCCAGAATAGTGGGCCACATGAGTTGTCTTGGGGGGCAACAGTTTGAGTCACATCTCTGCTCTCATCAGATTGTTACTTTCAATATTTGACATATATATGTATGATTGGGAGACTAAGAAATTGATTTTGTGAAACACTGGATGAATTGTTTCCAGCATGAAGTGCAGTGAAGTTAATAACATACTAACCAGTAATTCTTCTGGCAGTGGATTCAGAGTTCCTGGTCTAGATTATTGTTGTGCTGGGTCTGTCATAATAATGAGCCTATCCCTATTGCTCAGCAGTTTCATTGTTTCAACACAGGCAACTGCTGCTAATTGCTTAAGGCATCTTTACTTCTGACAGTAAAAAAGTGAGGAAAGTAAAGGAATAAGTCTTTCTCAATGGCAGTTTATGACTGGAAAGAAAGGGGAGAGGAAAAATATCTCTGAAATTAAAGACCTGATGAAAGTTATTGAGATAGTGCCCTATAGGAATTCCTAATCTGTATGTTTTAAATTCTGTATTCCCCCATATTCTCCATTTGCACAGTATTTCCAAACCTTTCTTATTCTGGATCTTCCTTATCGACCCACTCATTTCTCACACCCTGCTTTGAATCCCCAGCTCAGTTCCCCTGGATCAACACTGGCATTCCAGATATCTGCTATAGTTCTCTAGGCACTCCAGAAACTGAAAAATAGGACTTTGTACGGCTAAGAATTTTATTTTTTCCTGAATAACATAGATGTAGCCAGTGCCAGTTATTTTTCTGTCCTCTTTGCTCTATTAGTTATTCCTATGGCTTCTTCATTTTTGCTTTATCAAGTATGAAACAGACAATCAGAACTTCTATTGACCTGGTATCAGGTGAGAAGGGGAGAATGGCATTGGAAAGTGGCACATAACTGTGAAGGGATGGTGATACTTGCTGCCATCCTTGTTGTATTGCTGTGTTGAAGGTATGTGTATGGTAGGCAGAGATATGTGGGAACTGGTGGAAAAAGTTCCTGAGGTTCATTTACTTCTCCCCTGCCTCCTCCAACCACACACACAGAAGCGGGGATAATGGCATTATAGATTAAGGGCATTAAGGGAGTGTTTGCAGCTATTCTCACACATTCTAGGTGATGAAAGCTTAGTTTAGATTATTGTGGTTTTAGTGTGCCTAGTTGTAACATGTTTGCTTTGTGGCTACCCTGAAAAAATTATTTATAAAAAAAAGTGTTGGGAAAGCAATCCTAAAATGACAAGGGGAATAGCAGGATAATACTAGTTAGTCTTTTTTAGTCTTTGAAACTTGATGCTCCACTGAAATGATGCTGGCAGCAAGCACAGAAAACTTTCAAAGTCAGTTGAAAGCTAAATGTTAAGACAGAAATTGTTTCTCAACTCCTATGTGGGAAGCCCAAAGACTTTGCAAGAGTACTGTGCAAGTGCCAAGAAGAACTGGAACATCAAGTTTTGTAGTTTACCCAATACATGGAGGAGTAATTGTGCACAAGGCAAATGGAGCACGGAATAAATTTAGTGTTATCTTAATCTGTGCACCATTGCATCTCGGAAATGTGCTTAATTCAAGTTCTATAGTGAGTTAGCTGAGAATTAATTATTAAATTAGACAGCAGAAACCTGTCTCAAGTCTGCATGGGATTTAAATGTTCAGTTTTGTGTTTCAGCATAATGCTGAAAATAGTTCACGTCCACCTGGTCATAAGGAGGAGGGTATGGAGAGTATTCCAATTCCACATCCTCGATGTCATCTGTCTCTTCTGGGTAGACAGCTGCTCTGGACACTTGGGGGGGTGACGGTGGCATAACTGAGTTTTACTAACATTTTCTTTATTATAGAAAATCCAATGCAAAGAATGATTAAAACAACTTAAATCGTAACCCCGATTTTTAAAAGTTCTCCAGCCCACCCCGGGAGGCCCCATCGAGACAACCACCCATCCAGCTAACGACCAGTTTCCTTTTTTATTTGTCCAACCATTTCCTGAATTTTGTCAATGGTTTTGTGGACCTCCTCAGCCCTGCTTGATAGGTTAAAGCAACACAGACCTTCAAATTCCTCACACCAGTGCTGATGGAGGAGCAATAGATAGTCTATCGCTGCCCGATTTTGCAGCGTTGCTTTCCTCGTTACTTCCTCGTCTGAGAGGAGGTCACTTAAGGCAGTTGATGTCAAATTGGCTTGCTTAGCCACCCAACATTCCAATCTGCCCAATTCACCTAATGATTTTGCCACTGAGATCCAGGGCAGGAAAACTGTTACAGCTGTAGCTTTGTCTCTGGACCAGTGGATAATCTCCAAATTGCAATCAGGATCGAGACCTCTCAGATCTCTTTTTTGGACGGCCAGATTATTTCTAGCATTTTTGTTTGCCCAATTCATAATGTTTGTTTTGTTGGGTGTAAACAGCCCCAACCTGCCTAGTGTGCATGGGCCTCCTGTCAGGCAAGAGGGGATGCCTGAGAATGCTCTGTCTCCGCATATGAGGAAGATGCCCTTAGGGAGGGTCCTTGGATGGTAATCTTCCGTCGAGGCTGACTTCACATGTGCAATCAGGCTGCACCCCTTTCCAGCCATGTAAGCGTCCTGGACTTGGTAAATCAGCAAGAACAGCCTCTCATTGGTCTGCGAGGGCCTGAACACAAACTGGATGGAAAATGAAGCAGCTGAGGATCCCAGGATCTCTAGCTCCTGTGGTTCTTTGGGAAAAGCAGGCAGGCTAGAGATCCACTCCCTACAGAGGATTAGTGGGTTCCGGATGGGAAGCGGGATCTGCCGGGTTCGGCCAGCCTCGATTATTGTATATGCGGAGCTGCCAGATGTCTTGTTGATCTTTTGTTGCATCCTCGGGAGGCCAGGTGGAAGATCCTCTCTTTTTGAAGGGATCCCCACGAGGCAAGCAGCTATCGGGTTTGCAGCCGAGTGTGAGGAAAGGCAGATGTGGTCTTGGCCCATGGAATGAGCCAGTGTGGATCACACATTCGCCTTGGGCTGAGGAATGATCCATGTGATGGTTGGGAGCCTGAGATTGGTGAGGATGATGTGCATCCACAGGATGGTTGCCGGGGTGATACTTATGTTGACCAGCAGGGGGGCCATGGGTGGAGGCAGGAACAACTGGAAGGCAAACAAAACATTAAAAAAGGACCTGACTCCCAGGAAGGACTGAATGGGTACACATAGGATAGGATTGAATGGGAATACAAAGGCATTGCGGGATGGGGAAACTTACTGACTTTCTGTGCAGTTGGATGGGGAGAATAGTTTCTTGTCCTTCTTTTTCCTCCTTTTCCAGGCTGCAGTTGCAACCTGTTCATCCTTTTTCTTTCCCTTTGTTGTTCTCGGAACGAATGGCTTTACCCAGCGGGAGGGGATCCACTTAGGGCCAGTGGGAATGGATACGCAAGCGTATCCACGTCCCCAGGTAATTAAATCATGTGGGCCCTCAGTCTGCCCCGACTCAGGGTCTTTCACCATCACCAGCAGTTTCTGTTTTGCTGCCAGCTGTTCGCTTCCTCCAAAGTGCCAGATGATTGGCAGATTCAAGGTCTCAAATGAGCAGTTCAGGAAGTTGATTGTAAAAAGGGCCTTGCCCAATCAGATGGAGGGGGGTTCCGTTCTTAGAACCCGCTGCTGCTGTTCTAGGACCCTTTTTAGGTCTCTGTGGGTCCTTTCCACCACGGCTTGTCCTGTGGGCGAGTAGGGCCAGTTTTGTGTTCTACCCCCCATTGCTGTAGGAAGCTGCAGAATTCTCTGGACGTGTAGCTAGGGCCGTTATCGGTCTTGATTACCCTTGGAATGCCCAAGCAGGAGAAAGCCATGATGAGATGCTTTATAGCATCCATTGCCTTCTCACCCATGTGGGCAGAAGCATAGACCGCACCTAAGAAGGTGTCCATGGAGACATGGATGTACTTCAATCTCCCAAACTGCGGGAAGTGAGTAACATCCGTCTGCCATATCTCGCATCTATTCAACCCTCTAGGGTTGACACCTGCCCCAATGGTTGGGACGGTTAGCTGCTGACAGTGGGGGCAAGCGGCCACAATGGCCTTGGCCTGGTCCTGGGTAAGGTTAAACCCATGGACCAGACCTGGGGCATTTTGGTGGTGGAGTTGATGACTGATTTTCGCCTGGGGGAAGACATCGGGCAGTGGGGCCATAGTCGCAGGGGCAGCGAGGGTGTCAGCTCTCCTGTTTTCCTCGGCTATGAACCCTGGCATATCCGTGTGTGACCTGGTGTGCATTACATAGAATGGTTGTTTTCGGTGGGAGATCAGCTTGACCAGCTTCGAAAGCAACTGGAACAAGGCCTTGTTGGACACCTCCTGCAGAACAGCCTTCTCCGCTCTGGAAACAACCCCTGCCACATACGCCGAATCAGTTATTAAATTGAACGGTTCTGGAAACCTCTCGAAGGCTCTAACGACTGCGGCAAACTCAGCAACTTGAGGTGATCCTTCCACCTCCTCAACATCCGTCTCACACTGCTGAGTTTGAGGATCCTTCCAAGTCATCACTGACTTGTGGGATCTTCCGGATGCATCTGTAAAAACTGTTAAAGCTTTCAGGGGCTTCGTACTCTGAACCATATCAAGATCCAATACAAATTGAGCATCTGGATTAAAAATTTTGTGGGCAGGCCAAGTTAATGAAATTTTTCTGGGGCATGAGTCCAGAGAGAATTGCAGGGCTTCATTTTCTTGAAACAATATGGCCTTAGTAATTTGGCCTGTCTTTATCCGAATGCCTATGTAAATGCATCCGAAGTTACATCCAGCTAAGTCCTTAACATGGGCTCTAGCCTTCCAGATCAGCTCAGCCATCAACTCTTGTCGCCGGGTAAGCCTCTTGGACCTGTGGTGGCTCAGGAAGACCACTCGATGATTAAGAGAGGATCCCCTTTGCCTTGGTTCGTCCTGGTGGAACGAGGAGTCTTACCTTCCCACTGGAAGATGACTCCATGGAGATATGGCAGGTCTCCGAGTATGATGGACTCCAGTGGCAGGTCCGGCCTGCACCGGTTTGCCTGTCACGTGGCCATCAGATGTTCAACCCTCGAGAGTGCAGTCCTGGCCTCTGGGGTGAGGGACCTAGAAGAACTCAGCTCCTCTCCCCCTTTCAATAAATCGAAAAGGGGGGCCAGGTCTCCGGTGGTCAGACCCAGCCAAGGCCTCACCCAAGTCAAAGCCCCACACAGTCTGTGGACATCTGCAAGAGTCTCGATTTTTGTTTTGATCACCAATTTTTGCGGAACAATGGTCCGTTGCCGATTTCCAGCCCCAGGTACTTCCAGGGTGGCATCCGCTGAATTTTGGACTCCTGCAGCTCGAACCCTGCAGCAACCAGTGAATTCACTGTCAGGTCTAGCATGTGGGACAGCAGGTCAGCATTGGGGGCACAGACAAGGACATCATCCATGTAATGATGGATAATGGCCTTGTCCACGGCTGCGCAGACAGGGGAGAGCAAGGAAGCCACGTACCATTGGCAGATCACAGGGCTGTTTTTCATGCCCTGCAGAAGCGCCTTCCAATGATACTGCTTCCTTGGGGCCTCTCTGTTGATGGTGGGTACCAAGAAGGCAAAACATGGAGTATCATCTGGGTGCAGAGGAATTTGGAAAAAACAATCTTTTAAATCAATCATGGCCAGATCCCAATTTTGAGGGAGCATCGATGGGGAAGGCATCCCTGGTTGTAAGGGTCCCATGTCCTCAATCACCTCATTATTTTTTCTGAGGTCATGAAGGAGTCTCCATCTGATCTTATCTGATTTTTGGATTACGAACACCGGGGAGTTCCACGGGGATGTGGTCTCTTCGATGCAACCCTTTTTGAGGAGCTCGTCCACAAGCTCATTCAGCGCCTTTAATTTTTGTTTAGAAAGCGGCCACTGCTCTACCCAGACTGGTTCATCAGTAAGCCAATTCAGTTTTTGGGTAGGGCGCTGTTCAGTGACCGCTACGGAAAAATCCTGTGAGGGGTCAGGTATGTCAGTTTTGACCCCCCCATTGGGACATGAGATCCCTCCCAAGCAAAGGCTCCTTGTAGTCTAAAATGAAGAGATTGGCCAATTGTCCCTTTGGCCCCTGAATTTGCACGATGCTCTTTAATCTCTTTGCCAATTGCATGCCTCCTACACCTTGGACCTGTCCAGCCATGTTTTCCAAAGCCCAATGTGACGGCCAATTTTTGGATGGGATGACCATCACATCCCCTCCCGTGTCCAAGAGGCCCTTGATGCTAAAGGCCTCTTCACCCACCCTGACCTCACAATCTGCCATCGGCCTGTTCTTTCTTACATGGGTCACTGCGTTGAGGCAGTCGCAGCAGCGTGATCTTCCAGCGGGATTGGAATCGTTTGCGCGACAATCTGTCCTTTGAGAAGGAAAGTAGGTGGGTGGACACAGCGCATCCAGAGGGTGGAGTGCTCCGGACCAGAAGAGATGATCCCTGGAGCAACCTCAACCTCTTGCGAGGTGTGCTTGCAATCCCCAATCACTACGTATTTGTCCTCGATCCGAGACCAAGACCTCTGGTGGGATAGATCCACCTTCACCACCCGCCAATCACTGTTACCCAAGTGGAAGGATTCCAATAGGTGGAGCCGAAAGGGCTCGTACAAGTTGTTGGAGGTGCAGCTGGGCAGCGTCCAGTCTTGGTTATATTCAGTTCTGTCCAGTGATTCAGTCATGTTTGATAACTGGCTTCCAAAGGAAGCTGTGTCTGCATTGGACAACTAGTCCTGCGGTGAAGCCACTGGGAAATCGCGACTGTGATGGTCTTTTCTGGTAAAAGGAACAAGAATGTCATTGTCTTTATTTAAATTTTCTCTCCCCTTTGCTTTCCCCTTCCCATGAGTCTCCCAATTTGTGTCCTTGCGCTGGGTGGACCCGTGCTCCCCCTTTAGTTTTTTTGGTGTTTGTCTTTGCTTTTGTTTCCTCCTTCTCCCCCTGCCTCCCCCCACACCTTTCCTGAACTCCTCCCACTTTTTTCTTTCAGGGCAATCCCTGTACCAATGTCCATGCTTGTAGCAAAGCATGCACACTTTGTCTCTGTCTCCGTATCTCTGGGTGGAAAAAGTCCTTCGAGGTGGAGGTGGTCGTGGCAGTTTGATCTGCACCTCTGCTGTAGCGGCCCGTGGAGGATGTCTTGGTGATTGTCGGACCCCTTGACCCTGTGCTTGCCCCTGTGTTTGGGCCATCAATGGGACCTTGAGTTCGACCACACGCAGCATCTCTGCAAGGATGGAGCAGGGTCCATGGGGAGGGTCAAGATGGCCGGTCTACAAGCATTTGCATTCATGAGGGCCATCTCCCCCAATATTTGTTCCCGTGCCTCCTCCCCCTTCACCTGAATCTCAATGGCCTGCGTGAGTCTCTCCACTAAATCCACTAATGGTTCCTGAGGGCCCTGCTTGATCTGCACATAGGGTGCCAGGGACTCTCGGGGCTGCATGCTCAGGAGTACCTTTTCAGCTGTTGCTTTAACCATCTTCAACACAGGAGCTGGCACGTCAGCAGCCTGTGTTGGTGCGAGAGTCCAGGGCCCCTTCCCGCACAGATGCTCAAGGGTGATCGGGTTTCCCCTGGCATTTGTACTAGTAGCTGGATCTTGTGAAATGCTTGGGAGGGAGTCCCGCAGAAGTGCCTTCCATGCCCCCGCCCAAAGCTTATACTCTGTCCAATTGAGGAGGCATGTGAAGAGCGCTTTGATGTTGAAAGAGACTACAACCATCCCAGCGAAAGATGATGATAACATGCCTCAGAAATACGGACCATCCTGTCCGTACTCCCTGTGCACCTTGCATAGATCCTTAATTATGTTTTGGGAGATGGGTTGCCAGTTGGCCTCCTGATGTCCACCTCTGGATCTCTTACCAGAGCCAGGGAGGGGATTGAGTCCCAGCTTCCACCTTCAGCTCCCCCACCCTCCTCCTCCGATTCCGAATCGTGAGAACCGGAAGGGGGGACGTGGGAACCGGAAGATGGAAGCATCCTTCAACGTCTGGGGGGTGTGTCTTGGGATGACGTTTTGCAGGAGGAGTGGTTGAGGGCGGAGCAAATAGGTGGAGTCTTCTGGGAGGGGAGTTTGGAAAGTCTTCTGGGAGGGGAGTGGTGGAAACCACTCCTTGGAAGAGGGTGTGGACTGGGAGAGGAAAGGGTTGGAAGGGCTACAAAAGGGATTTTGGCGAGAAGACAGGGATCCACAAGATGGTGAGCGCGCCATGAGGCTGCCGCCATCTTGTGGTGGGGAACAAGGGAAGCCATTTTGTGGGTCACCCTCGGAGAAACTGAACCTAACTTTTGGCTTCTGAAATCTAAGAGAACGGGGGAGGGAAAGGTCCCGGACTGCCTGGCCAGGGTTGTCACGGGAGTCCCGAGCAGTTCGGCCAAAACTGCTCAGGCAGAGGGACTCAGGGTACTGAAGGGAGCCGGAGCTGGCAGAGAATTTCCTCCCTGCCGCTCCCCTGAGGACACCTGATCTGGGGGTAGAGGGTCTGGGGCTGGGGTGAGGAGAAACTGGGGAAAAACCTTCTTGGTGCCCTTTCTGTATTTTCTTATTAACAATAAGTGTGGAATGGACCCGCTCAGGCCAAATGTAGTATTTTTTTGTTTGCTTGTCCCCCGAGACGGCCAATTGTAAAAATTTTCCATAAACAGCATCCCAAAAGGGGATGCTGTTCACATTCTCGGAGGAGAATGCAGGAACAGCAACCTTATGAACCTTTTCAGCTCTCCCTTTGGAAACTTGGGAGAGCCAGAACTTTCAACACTTTATAACTCAACAATTCTATAAAAAACCCCTTTCTGGGCTGTTGACAACTTTGCACCCATCTTTGATCTCAACAACCCACAGCAAAACCCAACCGATCCAAACGGAAACTTAACAACACAAAGAAACTCTCCTCAGCACCGCAAAAGCAGAAGAGACGGGGGAGTCTGTTCCACTTGTCCTCGGGGTGCTGGAATCCAGAAACAAAAGCAGACCCTGCAAAACCACACCGAGTCGCTAAGCACCAAATCGCAAATCACCGCACAACAAAAACACGAAATGGGGGCAGCCAGGACAACAAAAATCTTAATACGAAAGCAATTAACTTAAAGAAAACCACCAGGTAGGGAACCGATCCCAGGGGGCAGACCACCTCCCCCCCAGGGGATGCGCAGCCTATCTGGCTCACTGAAGGGACCTTCCTCGGACCTCCCAGGTGCCAAGTCCCCCCCTCCCAGGTGGGCTTACCACTCCCTGTGGTGGTGAAAGGCTCGGATGGTGCTGGTTCTTTGCCCGGAGGGACTTCTCGTGGTGCTCCGAGAAGCTACCCCTCTGATCCGACCAGAAGCACACTCCCTCCAGGAGCTGCTTCGACCGGCCGGCATGAGGCATGCTGGGATCCTCTTCGGATGCAATCCTGCGTATCAGCACGAAGTCCAAGATCAGTCCCGAACTCTCGTGCCAGCCACCTCACTGCTGCAGATACTGCAGGAGACGATCACGTCCACTCAGGTCTCTTCTGAAGGGATGCCCCATGTTGGGCAAACAGCTGTGGCTGTTCGGAGTCCTTCCCTGGCAGCTAGCTCCGACTCTGCTGCCACAGGTCCCTGCTGACAGGCACTTCCAGCAACGTGGGTCCCAAGACTAGAGTGCCTGCAGTATCCCAGCGACAGCAAAGAATGAAAGGGAGGCTCCGGTAGGGTGAACCACAAGAGGTTTATTCCTTGGGAAGCACCTGCTACAGAGAGCCCCAACCAGCTCAGTGCAGCAGCTTTTATTGGGAGGAGGATCACAGGGGCGGGTTCAGCAAACGACCAATGGGGGAAAGGGAGGCAGGTCTTAGCACAATGTCATTCAACATGGTGGGCCAATGAAGGGAAAATAGGAAGAGGGTCCCCTAGGCACAGCCAATCCCTCGACGCCCTTCACAGAACTCTCTGGAAGGAGAGGAATGACCTGGGTTGGATTGACAAGGAGGAAGGGAGGGGGCAACAGGGACTGACAAGGGGGAGGTTTCAGGGACCTACCAACTGGGGTAAAGGGGGCACAGGAGCACACCATTGGAGTTACATACAACAGAACTCAACATACAGAGAACATAAACTTTTTGCACCACCACAATGGGAAACATCTGGAGATCTCAATCTTTGACACAAGATTTGTGAAAGAATAAGAGTACTTAGTGATCAAAGCGTGCTGCATTCTAGCTATTCCTATCTCTTCCATGGCACTTTGAACAACTGTAGTGACTAAGTGGCAGAACGTGGAACTGCTGTAATATTTTCCTGGCATACCATGAGGACCAAATTTAACCTCAACTGTTAGGACTTAATGGCTACTGCAACCATATAAGAATGACCAGAATCTTCTTTTTAAACTACTTTCAGCCAAAGGTGGACCTTTGGAATGAAAAGTTATCAGAGAGAGGGATATGGGCATAACAGTCTGCCTCCTGTCTACACCTCTTTTTAAATGCTTGCTCCCCATGTGGGCTTGGCAGCACTGGATTAAGCACTTTAATTTCCAATACATGGCTGAACTAACAATCTTAAAATGGAATTGACACCAAATAGGCCTAGTTCTGTGATAACTAAAGAAAAAATGTATTAGGAACTTGTAAGAGCCATGGAGACCACTGACAGAACCTACACTATTTAAATGAGAATGTTTGCCTTGCAGAGAACCAGTTACCATATGTGGTTTTACAATATTTCTGTTTCAGCCTTAGGTTTTGTATCCTCTGTGGTTGAATCTCACATATCTCTCATTCAAAACTTCAGACATATTCAGATAGGGGGTTTTCAGCCCAGAGCTTCCACCTGGGTTGGTTGTCACTGCTGCAGAACAAAGTAGATGTGGGACTCATTTGTTTCTCTCCCTCACCTCAGTATGAAACTGAACTGCTGTCCACCCTCTACTTCAAAGCCTCTAGTCCTAACAGCATATCATTTATTCCAAATTGTGTCAGTTTAATCTTTTATTTTAGACTCATAAGCACTCTATTAATAGAACATTTCAAATTTGTGTTCACATCTTCTTGTCCCACTTTTTGCTTATATTGAATTGACTAATTGCTGTTTCTTTTAGCTTATTTGAATTAGAAACATAGCAGACTTTATGACCAGTGTCTTGTACTCAAGATACTTTTAATGGAGTTTAAACAGACCATAATGAAGTTAAGATCACCACAGTAAGAGTAATTCACCCAAAATGAATAATGCAGCTTGTTTTGAAATGCTGTCATCTCATCACATACAAAATGTCCAAACTGACTAGATTCAATATGCAGAGTGATAAGTAATAACATCATGTGTCTGCATTAGACAGAATTTTTCTAGCTGAAAAGTAATTTTCATATGCTATTTCTAGGAAGTGGTCTAATGGACTAATATGATATAAATTTTAGGTAACACATACAACATGTACTGTATGCAAGGTAGAGCTTGAGACCTGAAAGGTGAGAAATAAAAACACAATTGACATAAATTCTAACTGTCAGTAAGGTGTCCAACAGAAGCTCAGGAGATTTTGCTCCAAAGGCTTACATTCCACATCTCCTTTAGCTATTGTACTACAGGCCTCCTCTCTTAAGAATGAAATTAGAAGAGAAGCAAAGGGATATCAATCCTGCATCAATGGCATTTATTTACCTGAAGAATTGGACTCCAGTCTCATACAAAGTGTCTTAGAAACACTCTTGTCATCAGTGCTTTTTATACTCACTGTTTTTATTAGAAATTTCAAAGGAGTATTTCATCTGCTGATGCTCTGACTGGGTAAAGGCCGTGTGCTAATGGAACTCAAATAGACCTTTAGTCTCTGTGTGGTTACGTGGAGGTCACAGTGATTTGTACAAACCCTCTACTTTTACAGCACTGCTATCCACTTCTTGTCTTGTATAAAACTGGGGTCTCTAATGACTTCTTCTGGAACAACAAACAATGGTATCATTACTTGAAGGTTTTTCTGACACATAGAGCCTTAAAAATTTCTCTACTGAGAAAAATGAAAATGTGATGTATACAGTCTTCCCATAGTCGCAGCTACATGCGTCAGAGAAGGATACACTAAAAATAAAGTGAGATTGAGAATTTAGTTGTTCTTGTCAGATACAGGTATCTTTTGAAGCAAGATAATTTTTTTTTAAAATGCTGACGTTCGTGTTGTAGATTTAGTTTGCCTGCAAATAATAGGAAGATGAATAATCAACTACACAGTCATAACATTATAGGTAGTGGCTACATCCTACTAGAGTTACAAGAGGTCTTACAGAGTCTGTGAAAGGTGGTGTCCATATCAGAGAAAAGCTGTTTCCTGTACTGGACTCTGTAAGTGTTCTCCAAAATCAGGTTTTGAGTGTGGTTCAGATGTAGCAAATCTCATGGAACATTGTGTGAATTTAAAGCTGATTTGTTAAGATTGAAGTGGCAATTCTGCCCTCTTGATACACAGAAATGCAATACATACCTATCTTCCAGAACCAGTCTTAATGAATGGGTTTGTCTCAGAAACCACAGAATGTTCCTAGCCCTAAATTTGAATGCATGTTAAATTCATTCCGTTAGCTGATCATATTTAAATATTAACAACAGATTTAGCCTTCTCAGTTTACCACAGTTAATTGACAACAAGTCTTTGTGATAAAAAATAGAAAAGAACTACTGAACTTCTTGAGGCCTACAGTATTGCAGAAGTCAGATCAAAACTGGGATGAAATTGTACTCTGTGCAGTGGCTATTTTTGTCAGCCGTAGGAAAAAAAAAAGAAAGATGACAGATAATTGAGGTTTTGCTGAAAGCAAAATCAGCTATTGATTATACCTTCATTATGGCTCACTCGGCTCAATATCTAGTAGCTTCTTACATCCATGTAACACTGTGGGGTATTGAAGCGTTTTAGAATCCCGTTCTGTCTTAACCACCTCAGTCTAAATGTTTGTTTCAAGTTAAGCATTTAAGCAAGCTGTAAATCTTCACAAACTATTTCCAGGGGCTTTGAGAGTAGATTAAGCTGTCTATGATAACACAATCTTTTTCTTCTCAAAATGACTGGGTTTCGCCACTGAGGTAGGCGGAATAATGTGCTCTCAGTAACATCATTGTGCTGACTAAAGCAAGCATTGATTACTAATGCATTCCCTGACACCTACAGATGGTGGGACTTTTTATCTTTGTGTTTTCTTCTTTGCTATTTATGTGGCTCAGCATTTTAATGGTAGCTGTGCTGTCTGCAGAGTGTGATTGTAAAACTCTTACTAGCATAGTTGATTTCAGAAATCAGGTAATTCAGGTGATGTTATCAGAGTAGAGAGAAGTTTGAAAAGTCATGAAAACTTCAACTTTCTAATGCACAGTGTTCACCTTGGAGTTTACTTCCCTGAAGATACATATGTAAAAATGTCTGTGAAAGAAGCAACAAAATTTCATCCATGAAAATACGAAGTATTCCTTTGCCAGCTCATCATTCTTGCCAATCTACTGAAGCACAAAAAAGCACTATATTGTTTGCAGATCCATGTAATGCATACCAGAGCACTAGTTGAAATTCTTTGTGGTTATAGGTAAAATGTGTATGTGTGTTGGCAGAGGTTGTCTAGTCTGACAGGCAGCACCTTGCATATATTTGTTACTCAGAGAGTTGCCACATAATTTCTACAAATACAGACCAGATGTGGCTAAAAATATTTTTTTAATTGATAGACCAATGCTCTTTCAAGCACTGAAATTCTTACCTGGCTTTTAAAGCACATGGTTTTACCTGAGCAAGGCCTGAGTAAAAGCACAGTTCTGCATTTAACTGCTGTTTCATAGCGAATTAGGGGAATAAAATATCTGTTCTCCATAATCACCCCAAGTACTTCACAAACTAAGTAATTGTAAGCTGTTAACATCTAAGAGATAAAATAAACTAGGTAAAATGATAATGTTGGGGAATAAAGTGACTGAGAACCCCTCCACACACTTTCCAAACATAGAGTTATTGTTGAAATATTCCTTTCAGAGAGACCTGTACAGGATATTGAAGCCATCATGAAGTCCTTGTTAATGAGTGAATGTTGGTGCCTTTTTAAGACAGAATCTTACCTTTCTGACACCTCTGAAAATCTAAGTCTGCTGAAATCAAAGAAGAATAGCTTGGTTTTTCGAAGCTTTTCAGAATTTCACAGTGCATTACAAAACAGTGGGTTTACAGCTTCAGCTTCACTTCTGTAAGATATTTGTGCTGGAAAACAGTTTGCTGTATGCAATTATGCCAGCAGCTGAAGCTAGTAAGCAGTTTCAAGTGAAAAAATTGTCACAACATAGCTCGTGCTCCATCTGAATATTCTCCTAATTATTCCTGAATTACTGTAACAGGTTTCCCTCTCCACTTCTTTTGAAGAAAATGGCTTCATTTTTTTTGTTCCAATGGTAGGATATTTGTAATAAAAATTCCCATTGATACCATTGTTTCACTTTAAAATTTTCATTAAAAGTAGGACTGCTGATATCTTAGAATGGTCTTCTGAGAAATGCAGTGGGCTGGAGTTCACATAGCTTGTGCCTTTTTTGTTTCAAAAACAAGCAAGATGGTTTTCAGTTTCTAATTCTTCTTTACATGTTTTCTTTCTATTCTGCTGAATTAGATTCTGAGTGATTATTTTGAAGGACACCAGTAGTGTTAATTAATGTGTAAGATGAAAAAGCAGCTTATAATCCATTGGTCTTTGCTTAAACATAGTAAATGGAACAACTCCAAATATAAGGATTGATTTTTCCAGAAGACAGGGAAGGACAAACATGTTCACTATTGGAGCAGTTCACAAGTAGAAAAGAGTGTGAGATGAGAGCTTACTTTCCTCAACTAGTATCAATAACCACTGACTGATCAAATGCAAATAGTTGATTCTTTGTGGGAGGAAAATAAATTGGAGTGAATTATTCATGCTTGGAAAAGATACTTTTTGCTAAATTTCCGTACAAAGAAGCTGATCAACTCTACCAGCTCTATTGATTGCTGTCAAAACCAGGAAACAAAGTAACCAAATCACTTTCTGTCCTCCTAGGCTTGCCACATTTTTCCAATTATCAAACACTTACATTTCATCAAAACCAGAAAACAATTGATAACATTTAGAGGAACTTCTAAGCAATTCTTAGTTTCCTCTGTACCTGGTAGGTAAAAAGTCCTGGCATGACTCATTGGAATGTGTTTGTAGTTATGCAGAAAGAAAAGAAAGCCACTCGTTAAATTCTGTGGCATTTAAGTGGTGCCTGAAAATTCTGTGTTTGTGATGCTGTAACATTACCCGTGTTTCTCTCTGCTCTAAGCACAGCTGGGGAAAGAAGAATAACACATTGTTTAATTGTCAATAGTCTTATCATGAAACGGATGTCTTTTGCAATAAGAGTTTTTACAGTCATTTCATATTTGAAGGCTTTTTGTATATGGATCTCATCAGGAAGTGAGCGAGACAATAAGAATGTGGAATTGTGGCACCAGCATTCCCAGACACATTTCTTTATTACGTATGGAGAAAAAAAATGCTTAAAAACCATTAGCAAAATTACAGTACATTTTCCAAGTGATTTTTCTGTTAAATATTTTAACCAAAATCGGACATATGTGGCTAGCTACATATGAAGCTTGTCACTTCCCCCCTTCTCTGCCCTTAGCCACACATATGTTTACTCATAGGGAAATTTGAGCAAAACCAGATTTTAGTCCCTAAGACTGCAGAAGTACATAGAGGGCTTTGAAAGAATATCATTGTTGGATAGATCCTGGATCTCACCAACAAAGCAATTATTGATGAGTGCTGTAGACTTCTAATATCTCACTGAATTAGCTCTAGCAGCTAACATTGGTTGCCTGCAATCACTGACTCAGGTGGATTACTCCTGCTCCCGCTATCTTAGAAGAGCTGTAGTGTCCTGGTATCCAAAGTAGCCAATTTATGTTTACTTAAGTAGTGCACACTTGGAAATTTAGCTACTCTCAAAAATTCAGAGTCAAGTTAAAGACATAATATCCAAAAGTTTTCAATTTTTGTGCTTGCTTTCAGATTTGGATCTCTAATCTGCCAGAACTAGGATGTGAGAAGGGATATTTAGGGGACCAACTACAAAAATTCAGGTTCTGTGTTAGAGATGAAATATATATATATTTAAATACCAACCAAGGTGATGCCTTAGGTTCTGAGTTTTTCTGTTTTGTTCTGGTGGGTAGTTTTGGCTTTGTATTAAGTGGTGCTGGGACCTGATTAGGGTGATGGGGGCAGGGCAGTTTTGGTTTTAGCAGGAGCTTCACTTTCTTCAAGGACACTCTCTCTGAGCTCCAGGCCCTGAAGATAAACAGTGTGAAAGAAAGGAGACCAGCTGGAAGGATGAAACATCGTGATTTGGAATTGTTGATTGGACAGTGGATGGGGGGTATGCAAATAGGCTGAAACTTGTAAAAGGGGGGGGGAATCTCGTGACTTCCTCTTTTGCTTCCATCTCAGAGCCATCTGGGCTGGGCCACTGCTGTGGCTGCCAGGGTGTGGCCTTGAAGGCCTTTAATAAATGTTCACATTATTATTATTATAA
>VZUI01049414.1:0-69836 GCA_013401135.1 Cettia cetti | reverse complement strand
GGGGGGGGTAGTGTGTTTTCACATTGGGTATGTAAATATATATTTAGGAACCCAACTGTAAGGCCTTTTTTCTAAGCAATTGCTGACTGCAGATATCCCTTTTTCTGCTATCTTTCTATTAGAAAGTTCTATTCCTGCTGAACTCAGAGATACCTGAGAGGCACAGAGCTCTTTCCAGGTCCTTGGGGATGCATTTCTAGTTGCCTACCATAGGCTTTCAGAGACCCCCAGCTAATAGGAGATCTCCAGGAACAATGACTGACACGGAATCTAGACTAAGTCTGGACTTGTGTCAGCTAATGGGTTTGCTGCAGTAGCTTTTGACAGCTTGAGCACAAGGTTCCTGTCCTTCTGGTGGGAACCATGAAGGTATGTGACATGGGACCACAGCAGACTCTGCACCTCAGGCAGAGTTCAGTACAGGGGGTTCTGCAAAGGCAGCAGCATGAAGATGATTGTGCAGAGTTGGACTAGACCTGAGGTTTCGATGAAACCTTTGCCCAAGTGTAAGGGAGAAGAATTAGATCTGTAGTATTGTTTTCACCGCCTTGATTTGGAAAAACATTTGATCAAATTTTTTTGTAATTTAATGGAGACTTGAAAGTTTTTTGTTTTATTTCCAGAGAAACACAGATAAAAGGAAGGAAAACATCCACTCTGGATACCAACCCATTCCAGTAAACCACTACCTTTCAAAAAGTTCCAGAACCATGTACCAGCTGAATGCACTGTGCTGTTAAGCACAGCAAACACTTGCATGGAAATGTTTCCTACTAGGGTTTACAATCTCACTTTTCTGTGCAAATCAGAATGCTGCAATTTTTTTTTTTATATTAATGTGTGAACAAATGTATTTACACATATACAAAGATACCTGATAATGCTGATTTTGTGGAAGCTCACCCACTGCTCCTTTGGGTAAGAAGTAACCACACATTGCCCAGCTAAGACATCATAATTGCACACCAAGTAATTGCATTTGAAAGCTTCTGCTGCAATTTAACCCAGTCACTATTTTGTTTTTAAAGGATTTGTGAGCTAAAATTGTTATAAATGGCAACCAGACCAGTGGCTCAGCAGCAAAACAAGGTTCTGTCATGCTGGAGACCCCAGTTCAAGGACAGACAAAGTGTCTTGGGCATTGGGCCAATACACACTAGCTGTGTTACAGCAATGGCAGGGCAGCTTTTTGTGAGAAGGGGCCAATGAGTAATTCCAATAGTTCAACTGAAATGTGATGCTCCCAGATGTAGAGGCCACCACAGCTTGAACCCTGCCCTCACTGCCACAAAGAAAGGATATTAAATACATACCAATGGGGAGGAAGAGCTATGAAAATGTGGAGGAAAAATGTGTAGTAAAATCTTTCCTGCGCTCTAATTGCAACTTTGGCTTTCTCTGAAGGATACGTGACTAAAAAAGCGAATCCACTGTCATACTCACAGATACTTCAGTTAAGTCATAGATCATTAGGTGAGCCTTGGGAAGGCAGCAGGGACTAGCATGGGGTCTGCATAGGACTGATTTTAGAAAGCAAGAGAAATGTTCGTGTGGGCACAAGGAACATGTATGTTGAGGAAAAAAATTATCTTGAAAAAATCATCTTGAAAAATTATACTGAACAAAGCCGTGTTTTAAACTTACACCAACAAAAGGCAGATGAGAATTTGGCCCATCCACTTAGCAAGATGGGGAGAGGGTTGACAATATAAAGCTGATACTGTGCCACATTTGATAGATACAAGCAAGTGGAATAGTTGCAAATGAAAAACACTGTGCCCTTAATGACAAAGTAAAAACTTTCTCTTCCCTTCAGAATCACTGACAGACTACATTTAAAATGAATGGTATGAGTGTTCAGGGACATTAATTTATTTTTTTTTTCTGGTTGTGTTTTGCAAACTTTGGCATTGATGCAAAACCACATTTGTACTGAAAACAAAAAACCTATAGAACAGACAGGTGCACTTAAACTACTTGGAAGTTGTATCAGTCACATTTATTGAATCTAATGAGTTGTTTATAAAAATGTAGAGCTGATTTTAATTATTTTCCTTTGTTTGTCTTAGATCTCCAAGATGCAGACACTTCTGTGTGGAGTACTAGAACTACATCCCCCTCTTCAAATGCTGTAACTTCTAGGCCTGAAAATGTGTTGAAGAGTAGCACAGAGATGTTCATCAGAAATGTGACTGAACACTTCAGTAAAAATCCCATTGAAAACCTCTACTTTGACTGGAAATCTGCAGTAACAGAGAAAGCCTGGATTCCAACAACCACTCTTCAGTACTCTACCACTACAGAAGAGGTAAGACAGAAGAATTACTGATTTTTATTAAGCCTGCTCCACTCTGTGGAGCCTGATAGCTATTACAAGTGGATGTTTTGTGGGCTTAAAAAAACAACAAACCAAAACCTGAACAAAAACTAGCTACAGGACTAAGCTTTGTTCTCTTTTTGGTGGGATGCTTTGTTTTGATGTTCATGCTGACAGGGTCCTTTGCTAGAAGCACAGCTGCAGAAAAATTCTGCCTCTTCTATACAGCCCAATCCTGGTGAGCAAGTTGCATTGGGAAAAGTTCAAGGGAAATTAGGATATGTGAAAAGCAATGGAAAGCTCCTGTATGCAGCAGCACCCACAGGAGCCTGGGTATCTGCTCTCAGTGACTCGGGCTCAGGTATTGTTTGTTGCAAGATGTGAGCGTCCAGTTCTAATTATATGCTAAGAATTACAGTGTGCAGTGACCTTATTTACAGATAATTACATGCATTGTTTACAGATCAAAGCAAGAGAAATCCAAATGCTTTAACTGGCCTCAAAAGGAACCCTGGCCTTGGCCCTGGTCAGCTTATCTACTGGCTGATAGGCAGAGTGGAAGCACACAGACACTCCTTGGTCTCTGCTGTGTCCATACACAAACTGCCCTGGCAGAGAAGGTGAATGGAGCTGCCAGCTCCAGCTGTAGAAGGAGCACATGGCAGGCCATTGGTTCCAAATCAATTTCCAGTCTTCTTTTCTGCAAGACTCAATTCAGTAATCTGAGAGCAAATCTGGAATCACCACTGGCAAAATGTGTATGGGTAGTTAGAATTAAAGCATGCAGAATATTATTGGTCACTGTATCACTATTATCACATAGTGGTTTAGAACTGAAAATCCCTAAATTCCCTGTGGCTTATCTTCCAGGAGACCACACTACACTCAATGTATTGAGACAAGCAAACATGTTTCAGTTATTACTGTGTTGTAGCAGATCAGACTAAGAAAGGTGTTTTATATTTGGGAAGGCTGTGGACAGAGTGTCAGGGTCCATAAACTTGATGGTTTATGGACCCCAACACTGCTATTCTGATGCTGATGAGGGGAAGGGACTGAGCCAAGGATAATGCACTGCACCCCATTCCACAACTGATGCAGTTCTTTTTAAATATGATTTTTCTGGCTCCGTGCATGCAGGCTGAGCTTATTTCCTCATGCCCTCTGTTCATTTGCATAACTCCTGCACAGAATACTAGTTCCTTCCAAATGGAAATGTCCTATAAAATCAGGTATTACCCAAACTGCCTCCAGCATTACTACTACTACATAATCCTGCCAAAGCAAGAGAAATGGCACCATTTTAACAGAAACTACTGCCTCTTTTGTTTCTACCCCACTTCACCTCCTGAATTACATCATTTGCACTGAGCAAGCTGCTTAGGTCAAAACTTTCAAACCAGAATTCTGATGACAATATGTCTAAGCATATCTATGAAAAAAAAAAATCAGTAATAGATTTCTCTTGCAACCTCCAACTGGCTCTAGATATTTGAATCTAGATATTAGATTCAAACTAATGATTCAATGTGTCTAGATATTAGACACAAAATCTTTGGCCTCTATCTCTGTTTCCCAGTCTTTAGAATGGAGTTAATAACATTTTTTTGTCAAACATCATGGATGTTTAAAGGATTAACTGGATTTAACACAATACTTTGAAAAGTATAGACTTTTATAGTGCTGAGTATTGTTGTGAGGAAGACAATACCTTCTATGAACTACATTTGCCCAGGCTGGGGTGTCTTGTTTGCAGAAGTAAAGCCATGTTGTTATTTGGCTGTGCACATACCCATTTTGGGGGGACAATAGTGACCTTTCAATTGAACAAAATGTTTGGTTTAGAGCTGCCTTGGATTTCAAGTAAAACTACAGCTTACACTTTGAATCCATGACAAAAGCTATGCAAAGCCCATTTCCTCTTGATTAGAGAGACAGAGAAGTTGGTGTTAAAAAAAAAAAAAAAAAAGTCAGGAAACCTTGGGAAAGTGTCTGAAAGGGACCTTGGAGCCTGCTATTAGAGACACGTCCGGCAACTCCCAAAACTCACTTCCAGTTCTTTTTTCAGTTTAATTAGTTTCTTGGCTTGCCACACAGGTCAATAAGTGTTAAAGGCTGTGTGACTGTTGATTTACTAAAAGCCCATTTATTCAATACCAGTCTGGAAATAAGTACTTACAATATGTTGGCTATTCTATATAAATATATTGCCACTAGTGAATGATGGACCCCTCACGTTTTATTCCAGTGCTGGCATAGGCATCTGTGTCAGACCTTACCCATGTAGCAACTTTTGCTGGATAACACACAGAAGGAAGTCTCAGAACCTGCAATAAACCAGTACTTTCCTACTATTACAAAAAAGGTAAAGATTTTATGATAGCAAGAATAAGAGTAATAAAGTAGGAATTTCTGAATTATGAGCACTTTTGAGAAGCAGTAATATAATTTTCCTACACAAAATATCTTATGCTAGCCAGAAGAGACAAACAGGTATTTATTTCCAAAAGTCTTTAAGTTCTACTTCTGGGAAGTTCCACTTTTTTTCCTGAATTTTATGTTTGCAGTGTTGATTATGCTGCTTTTTCTTTTTACTTTTTACATCTACTTAAACAACTTACATCTAAATATCCAAATTATATCTTCCCTGCAAGTTCAGGTCATGGATGTTTCCAAAAATCCTTAGAATAATGTGAGCTCCTTTTCAGGAAAAGGCAGGTTACCCTGAATATTTTAATTTTCAGAGAGGGTTTTGAGGTAATCCAAACATCCCAATAAGCCTTCAGATTTGCACTTCCCCAGTGCTGGAAAAGTATTGGTGTGGTTTGTGCTGTTAAGCCCAAAAAGCACAATCACCTAAAGAACTGTAAAACTCTCACCTTCAGTGATTACAAGAGACCTATGTCATTTTTGTCCCAGTTTAGGTCTAAGAAATACACCTTGTGTTTCCTATCAATGGTATGATTATCCCTGTGCTAGCTCTTTGGGGTTTGGTTCCTCCTTCTGTCTGAAGTATGTAAAACATCTCTTCCAAGGGAGATCTTCTGTGATGGGCTTGAGAATGGCATAATAACCAACA
This sequence comes from Cettia cetti, assembly GCA_013401135.1. Taxonomy (NCBI): domain Eukaryota; kingdom Metazoa; phylum Chordata; class Aves; order Passeriformes; family Sylviidae; genus Cettia; species Cettia cetti. Next base: position 64,440 of record VZUI01049414.1, on the reverse strand, counting down.
CAGATTTATATTGTCAGTTAAGGCAATTATCATAAAAGTTACTAAATATCCTCAGCTTTGTAAAGTACAGCACAACACTTTCAGTGCCATGTCCCTAGGACCAGGCATGGAGATCCTCCGGGACAGATGAAGTTTTCTGTAGGTGCAGGTAATGCCCTTGAGTGCTCAGACTTTCCATTTCAGAACAGAAAAAGGAGAACTAAGATTTTTCAGATATTGGTATCTTATTTGACAGGCTGGTGCCCAGAAAAATACTAGAGCAGCAGCTCCCTTAAAAGGCAGAGTAATGTTTGTAAACCAGAACCTTTTTCTCCCTCAAAGATGGCAAAAGTGATACAGAGATAGTGTTGAATTTGCTTGAGGTACTGCTTTTTAAAATTAAAATCCCACACATAAAATGCAGCACAGAAAGAGGCAGAAAAATGCCATTCCCATTGAAGAAAGTAAATGTCCATTTCCTTCTCTTTTGTGCACCCTCAAATTCACTCATGGCTGCTCCAGTGTATTTGAATATCTGAAGGGGCAAAATGCTTCTGTCTACAGTTCTGTCATCTCCACTGCACACACTTATATGTGAGTTTTCAGAGGCTGAAATTTAAACAAGAAGGAAACGGGTATGCATGACAGAAATGGAAAGTTTTCATTTTGGCAGTAGCCAACTCGGAGTTCCACATAGCTTTGTTGGTGCAGTCTGAAAACAGGGAGACTTTCTTGCTTTCCATGGTGTGTGTAATTTTAGCTTGGGAGTTATTCAGGGGATGCGGGAAGGAATTGTTTCAAGGACACAAGTTGAAAAAGAAAACAGAGGTGACTTGGCCACTCACAGACAGACTCTGCTACTGCAGGCAGGAGCTCAGCACTGGGCTCTGCTGGACTCCTCTGGATGCAAGGCCACATGGTTGCAGTGCCACATGGCCGGGGAGAGAATGGAGGCCTTGGTGGTCTATGGTTAACCCTTAAAAACATCAGTGTCTGGGACTCGGGAGCTGGAGTGGTGGGTTACTGATAGCTGAGGCCAAGAGAAGGGTGTGCCAGGAGGTGGGACAGCTGTTCAGGGTGGTAGGTGTGAGGAGCAGGCATGCGAGGTGAGGTGGCCATGGAATGAAGCAAGCGTGAGGTGAGGTGGCCAAGGAGAGTGGCAGGCCGGAGGAGAAGGAGCCACAGGAGGCAAGGCAGCCGTGGGGTAAGGCAGGCAAGAGGCAAGGTGGGAATGAGGCAAGACCAGCATGAGACAAGGCACCTGCGAGGTGGGGCAGCTGCAAGAAGACATTGTGAGGCGATGCAATCATGAGACAAGCCAAGGCAGCGCCAGGTGAGGCGCAGCCAGCGTGAGACAAGAGTGCCGCCCCCCAACAGGGCCCCCCTGAAGGACCCCGGCCAACGAGGGGAACGCTTGAGAAGACAAGACACAGGGGAAAACCGACCTGAGGGGGAAGCAGCGAGGAAGGGAGGGAACCGGGGTGGGAGAGGAGCCAGGAGAAAGGTGGGATCCTTAAGGGAGAGGGCGGCACCCCGGGCCCAGTCGCCTGCCCGGTGGGCGGCAGGTCCCGAGCCGCCGCGCTTCGCCCCCCGCAGCGAGACGCGAGGAAATCGCCTCTTGATTGCGGAAGTCGGCGGGAAGGGCTCCGGGAGAGTCAGCCCGGGTCAGAATGGCAGCGTGGGAAGCAGCGGCCGCCTCCCCCGCCTCCTCCGCTCCTCCTCAGCCGCGGGCGGGCAGCCCCCCCACCCCAGGCCGGTGTCAGGGAGGCGGCTCGGCGGCCGGGGCAGCCCCGAGCGCATGCAGCAGGCGGGCGGCCCGACACAGGGCTCGGAGCCCGGCGGGGAGCGGGGGCCCCCGGGGCCCGCCGCCGCCACTTCGCTTCTTCGGACCCCCCAACCCCGCCGTCCCTTCCCTTTTTCCCCTCCCCGCGAGGGTTTTTCGGGATAAAAATTGTCGGCGATGCTGAGCTATGGAGCGGGATTCGCCCTGTGGACGGCGCTGGCCCTGACCAAGGTGAGCGGTCGGGAGGAGGGGGCGGTGTAGGGTCGCCCCTCGCAGGTAGCGGGAGAGCCTCAGGGACACGGGCAGGTTCGCCCCGCACCGGCACAGCGCGGGGACGGGGCTGGGGGCTGAGCCCGGGGCTACGGGCGGGTCTCTCAGAGCTGTCTCCGCTCTCCGCAGGCCGCGCCGGGGCAGGAGGCGGGATGCAGCGCCAACCTGACGGAGCGTCGCGTCGCCGGGCAGAGCGTTCGGCTGCGCTGGGGCGCCGCGGGCCGCGCCTGCAACTTCAGCCTGAGCGGGCGCTCCGAGGACGGGGAGGCGGCCGGCTGCCAGCCCTCCCCCGAGGGCAACGGCACCTACGGCTGCACCCTGCGGGGCCTGGAGGCCGGGACCTGGTACCACCTGCGCATCGAGCCGCTCGCCGGCGGCGACGCTCTCAACATCTCCCTGCAGACAGGTACGGGCGCGGGCACCGCAGGTGAGCGGGGAGGGGCGTCGGGCTTTTTCTCTTCCTCCCCTTGCTTCGGCCGGCTCCAAGAGGAGGAGGAGGAGAAGAGCGACGCATTTACAGCTACTGCAAGCGGACAGTGTTTGCTGAATATAGCAGCCCTGCGCTTGAGTTCTCTTTAGCCCACTGCCAGAAGTAACTACTGCCGACAATTAACCCAGCAAGCTTGAGAGAAGAAGGTGGTGTGGGGATATTAAGTCAGAAACCTGTTTTTTGTAGTAGTAGCCCATAACATCCTTTGTGCTTATGTGAACATATTGTTGTCATAGTTCCTCAATTGACAGTTCATTTACTGTGTTTAAAATACAATCTATTTCATAGCAGGTAAATCTTCTTTAAGAATAACTTATTGTTTCAGCCCATTTACGTACTTTTATTCTGTCTAACTAGAGTCTAAAAGTCAGAAAGCAAGGCTGAAACTTCCATCTTATATGTTTTCCTTGGGTATCACCAGTGAGGTGTTATGATATACAGTTGTGTGCAAAGCACTTACGGTGACACATCCGTGACTGACTGTAAAAATGGTCCGGCAGCCTGACAGAGGGCTTGCCAAGGAAAGCCCCCCTTCTGCATTTGTGTTTGGGTGGGCATGTGAACAATTCAACTGTGAAGCAATGGACAACATTGAATGACAACAGCTGCAGTGGCACAATTGGCATCTTTCTACCTGTATTTGTGCTTTCTTTGAAGATAATAAAATGTAATATTGTTCAACCTCTTAAAGATAGGAATTCAAGACCCCAAACAGAGATGTCTTAAATAAAGTCCATTATTAAATGCCTCTCTGATTTGCTCCTAAGGTGTTAGTTTTAGAGAGGTACTTAATATTACTATTGAAGATTATAGCAGCCAAATGTTTCAGTTACCTGTTCAGAGGTGTCGCTTTCTGTCAGAACCTTTTTCCTGCATTAACCATACAAATGCACTAAATACTCTCCATTAATTTGCTGTGGTAACTCAAGTTAAAAAAAATCCATTGACAAGTCTGCTGGTGTCATAGCTATACACTAAGCACAAGTCATTTCAGTTGGTAAAAATGAGTAATAGTTTCTATGCAGACAGTGATTTGAATTTGTTGTGCATCATGCTGATGGTTTTTAATATTGATATTTATGACTTGTAAAGTGAAAATTGAAAGAATAGATCAACCATTATCAGAGAGACGGGTATAAATCACCATAATTTCTGTATAGTAAAGTTCTATTATTGAACACTTGCATAGAAGTAGAGAAGATACCGCTTGGAGTACATTTGGATTAATGCATAACCATTAACACAGAAGCTTATATATGCCATTTATGACTTTTTTATCACTAAATAGATTTTTCAAGGTTGTAAGATGAAAGTGATTGGAAGCAGCTGATGATTAGAGTCATTATGTAGCTGACATCAGAGTGAAAAGTCTGATTAAAGTTTAAGTTCAAATACTTAAAACTGGCATACCACAGCTGAAGTGATGTTTACATTTGGATTTTGAATAGCAGAGATCAGTCAAAAGCATGAAATGAGAACAGAGGATCCATGAATGTTTCCTGCAGAAAGCTACTCAGATTGCTTTGTGGTTCCTTGCTTTCCTTGAGTTGTATTGCTTGATGGTGCCCAAAATACACAATTAACCCCCAAATTTGTCTTTTTTTTTTTTTTTTTTAAGAATTTTTCTAAATTATGCCTGTGAACAACCCATGTTGTATTGTCCATACTAAGCTTTTCAATGCAGAATGAGGGAGGATTATTCCTCTTATGTTTCCACCAGGGGCAGCATTTCAAACCAGTTTCATGGAAGCTCTTTTTCACCTGTTCCTTTGTAACTTGATGACTGTAGTCTTAGTTTACTATCTGCTGAGCCTCAGTGTCCATAGGTATGCGTTCCTGGAAATTGTCCCGTGAATACGGAAATATAAGCAGTCTCTCTAACCATATTATAAACAAAATTTCCACCAATTTCAGTGGTAGTGAAACTGAACTGTCATGGGCCATCTAAAAACCCCGATGTCTGACCGTGGTAGTCAGTGAGGTTCCCTTCCTGAGCTCCTTTTCTAAGGAAGATGAGCTAAGCTGTCCACTGAAGGTGCTTTCTCCACTGGCTATCGTAGAAGGCCAGGTTAGACCAGGAAGCTGAAGTTGGTTGACGTGAAAGAAATCCCACCTCACGCGTTTTGTTTTTGCAAAACGATGTTTGAACATCTGTATCATCTTGATACAATAAATGCACAAGAGAAAGTGTGAGAAAGTTGCAGGTTTGTTTACATACCTAGTTCAGAAAGTAGCTTTTTGCTCATATTCAATCCTGTAAAAAATTTTATGTGCCAGTTCCAAGTGTAGTTTTCATCAAGTTTCTTTGATATGAAGTACTTGAGTAGCTAAACACGTAAAATCCAAACCATTTGGTTAAATTGTGGGTGTGATCTTTTCTGACTAGGGACTCATGGTGAAAGCAATTAATAATGCATGCCACAGTTGCAGTGGTAATGTAAAAGCTTGGAGAGGACCATATTGGCCTTTTGAGAATATATAATGTCACATTAACAGCATGGTCTGTGTTGTCTGCAAGTTTGATATTCCGATAGAATAATTGTGCGGCTTGCCAAGATTCCATAAACTCTCAAATAACACCAGATTCACCCTTGTGAATCTTTCCAGAGAGAAGCAGCTTCTATTTTACTTGTGGATACATAGATCTAAAGTCTAATAATGCGTGAAATTGCAGTACTAGTCCACCCTAGTCCTCTGAAGTGACTCTCTTTATTCAAGGAGTTTTGTTCTGTGGGTTGTCAATTTCAAACAGCAAGTATTTAATCCTGTAGAGCAGAAGTAAAATAGGTCATCCAAAATGATGGAAAATACAGTCATGTATGCACTTCATAAGCCATGTATACATAGACATGGAAACACACACAGAGGGGACATTTGTGCTATTTCAGTAGAACAGGAAAGAAAGAAAAAGCTGATAGCATTTATCAGCTCTGAGCTACAGATAAATTTTCCACTGCAAAACTGAGATTACAGATGTTAGGAGGCACAACTCTGCATATTTGCTTCATATTAATATTCATATTAATATTTACAATTTGTTAGGATTTTCTAAATAAATATGTATACATGTATATATATTTTTATATATAAATATATATGCATGAAGCAGCACATAAAGCCATACAACTAGTCAGCGTGCTGCTGGCATTGTAAAGCTGGGATATGCACCTGTCAGTCCTTTCGTGTTATATTCTTTGTTTTCTCAGTGAAACTGTTTCTGTGATTAAGAACTGATTTATAGCAAAAGATGGTAGGACTTTGTCTTTACTGATTTCATGTAAGATACATTTTAAGTTCTCAAATCTCTAGATGTCTGTGCACCAGTATAACTGTATTTCAACTAATGATTATTTAGAAATAGTAGTATATGAATAGATCCTAAATTACAGTTAAATTTATACATTTCAATTCTGAATTGAAATTCAGATTTGAAATGCTGGTCTAGAGAGCCATAAAAAACAATATGGCAATTACCCCACTTTCAACTATGTCTTCTAAAATAGACTAATAAATGCCATTTTCAAAATCATTGTCTACAAAAATATTGCAGAAATATTGCAGTGCTATATTATGTTACTGCCTAATCTAAGCCTCCTGTACTGAGAGAGCTAACAGGTAAATAATTTTCTTTTAGAAAATCCATTCAATATTTGAATGAAAAGAAGACAGAATTTTATCTTCTGAGACACAGACTGTTAGAGTGTTTTTACATTGTAATATATAACTCTCTAAATGCCAGAAGCATACCCTGGCCATGTGTTCACTCCTGTAAATTTCAAATTGTTTGGGACAAATTTGATTTATTAACCATCTGTAGCAACAACATGTGACATGGCTCTAAGTATAGGCTGTACAATCCTATCATCTGTAATCATGTAATGATTATGATCATCATTTCAAAGACAGAGTACAAGAAGAATATAAATAACCATGTTTTAAAGATTCTCCAAGTTGCATATCATCCCAAAGAAATGGATATTTGTACTTAGTAAAGACAATGAAATCAACCCTCTTTACTTAACCTTCAGAAAAGTAATTTTGAAGTAGGTTATTGTTTTATGAGGAGGGAAAGCTAGGAAAAAAAAGTGGATAATATGGTAGGAGGATGACTGAGACTGGCAGGAATTCCTGATTACTGAGTCCTGAGCTCATATCTCCCAGTTTTTTGGGGTTTTTTTGTTGGTTTTGTTGGTCTTTTTCTCCTGCATAAAGCATGTGTGTTTCTGTGCTTCCAGGCTGTATCTGGGAGTCACATCACTGGAGTTTGACATAGTCATATCTATAAATTGGATCTGCAGCAGCTGTGCACACAAAGCATAGCCACTTCCCCAGAAGTGAAAATGGAGTTGCAATATAATTCAAAGACCATTATGTCTTCTGGAAGATGCCTTTGTAGACCAGGAGACATTAATTCATGTAGTGTCAAATGGTATAAAAATATCTTGATGAAAATTTTTTATTTCTGTGATATATCAGTGTTGTATCGTTGCCAACAGAGACTTTTATAACAATGTAAATGGTTTTTTGAGTGTTTGTTTCCATCCAGGGCTCTTTCAGCCCAGGCACTTCCCAGTCTCATTGTTCCTTTGTTCTAGCGGATGTACAAAGCACTGAGTGTTTTGTTTTCTGGGCCAGATAGATTAGATAAAGTCTGAAATTCTTGAACTTCACCTTCTAGGCACGCAACTTACTTCTTTGCTCTTGCACCTTAGAAGACAGATTACACAGGACAGTATAAGTGCATTCTAAAAATGCAGATATCTTCTTTAGTCAAATTTGGCAAATATTACAGATGAGAATGGTGATTACTTTTGCAGGGCTAAAGAACAGTCGACCTTATCCTAACTTAGTCAGAAAGAGGGTTAAACTTGACAGTTATCATGAGTGTTCTCTCAATGTCAGTCAAATAAAAACTTTTTCAGCTGGCTGTGCATCTGACCATATATAGTGTTGGAATTTATTTCTGACTTCCAAAGTCTGACCTTTCAGATTAGAACAATTGCCTTCAAGGAACAAGATTATACCCCCACTATTCACTTTTGCCAACATAATAGTCTTCAGTGGCTTAGTACATATTATAGGTGGAGCTGCTAGTCAAGCCTATTGTTAAGATTTCCTGACCCTTTTCATTAAAACCTCCTGTTTCAGTTGCTGTAGCTGGGTGAAGTTTTAACTATTTGGCCTGAAGTTTGAAGTGCTTGGTGTTTGAATTGATTTTTAATATTAGTTCTTTCTTTTTCAGATTCAAGCAGACTTAGTTTGGCCTTTAAGAAAAGATAGTTAATTTTACTGATTGATTTTGTAAATCAATTTGTTTAATTTTCATTTCTTCTTCTGAAGAGCACTAACATCTCTGTGGTCCAAATGAATAATTTGGATTTAAGCAGAGACATGGGTTCAAAAGGACACAGTATTTTACAGAGTCTCAGAAAGGTTGAGGTTGGAGGGGACCTCTGGAGTTCATCTGATCCAAGCCCCCTGCTCAAGCAGGACCACCTGGATCTGGTTGGCCAGGACCATGTCCAGTCAGTTTTTGAATGTTTCCAAGAGAGGAAATGCTTCCTTGACATTCCTAATGTATTTGATTGACAAAGTATACCACCAAAACTTGGCACTACTCCATTCTCAGCATAGCTTTGTAGGAAGTGATTAAACCTTTCACACCACCCAGAATGTGAAGAAAAAGCAGCTTAAAGGCTCCTAAGGCCCTTCTACTTATGTGCAGGTGGGGGGTAGATTCAACTTTGTCAACTTTCAGCCTTTACATTCCATTTTTTAGTTATGTGATTGACACTTTTTCCTCTCCTTTGTTCAGGGTACCAAGCAGCAATGACTGCATTGGAACAACAATCTTGCTCTTCTGTGTTTGAGGTGCTGTTCATACACAGACCACAGTTCTCAGCCTGGATGCACCTTACACTTGTGGCCTGATGGCTAGGAAAGAGTAGCACAGAGTGTACTCTTGTAGTAGGTAGATTTATTTCTAAATTTCTGGGAAACTTTAGCATCCCAGCTTACAAAGGCTGGGATGTTTCATGATACCTTCTTAATAAGCATTTTCTTAACCTTATTGGAAGACATAAACGTCAGTACCTTAGTACATCAACATGTAATACATTTTGTGTGGTTTGCATGAAGTCTTGTGAGTGATGAAATACACCTGGAGAATAAAAGCAACCAGACTCTTTAGGTTTGGTCAGTTTGCCTTTCCTTTAGAGTGTATCTTATTTCACAGGTGGTTTTACCAGAGAGCTTCTTAATAAACAACATAATCAATGTTGAGAATTTCAGAGAAGTAATCCCAGTATTAGTTCCTTAAGGTATATCCAATGTACTGTTTGGGGTTTTTTTAAGTTTATATGAACAGTACTACAACAGAGCAGAATCATATTCTATCAGAATCTGTTTGAAGTCATTGAAGCTAATACTAAAAACAAAAGATCATTGCCCTTAAAATTATATAAATCCATAACTGATAAAGTGTTCAGTGTTAGTGCTAGGAAGTGAAAGCTGTTGCTGCCATCTATAAAGGTACATTACACTGAGGCATTGAGCATGATTTGCTGGCTTTACATTTTTACTCTTTCTTATTAAAGTTGTTACAGTTTTACTATCAGCATATTTCCAAGCTTGCAATATATATCCACAGTGGAAGTGTTTTGTATGTGTATGTCTTTGTGAGTGAGTGTGTACAAATATATAAAAGTAATATTTCTGGATTCTGGAAGACTTTCTTGTAGATTGGCTTCAGTGCACAGCTTTTATACGTAGAAAGAAAAAGCTTTTTGAAAAGTATTGGCAGCATGATGATGATAAAGAGAGTGTTTTGGAAAACTTTTTGTGCTGCTGTGTAAAATTTCATGCAATCCCAAAGCAAGAAATGCTTTATGTTTTCTGTTTTTTGGGGGTTTTTTTCCTAACTGCAGATCCCTTGCCACCATCTCGTTTGGAAATTAATAAGGAAAAAACTACACTCACAAGCTTGCAGGTTCAATGGGACCCTTCCTCGGGAAAGGTGGATATGTATAACCTGGTATTATTTGATCGTGATAATAAAAAGATACAAGAAGTCTCCATACCAGGAAGAATTTCAAAACCAGAAAATACATTTTCCAGTCTCATCCCTGGGAATAAATACAACGTTGTCCTCAGTGCTGTTGCTGGAAATAAGACTACCCCAGAACTTCGCATAAGTGGATCCACTGGTAGGACTTCTTTTCCTGTAGTTCATCTAAGTAAAACCACTTACAGTATCCTTTTGCATTTTGAAATTGGCAAATGGGTATAATTCTTCTACATGGCTATATATATATTTATGTAAGTATCTATTGATTATAAGTAGAAACGAAATATTAATCTCTGACTGACATAGAGGATTGTTTGCTAAGAATTGAGTCTCATTTTTATTGTGTATTTCAGGTTGAGTTTTCAGTAACCCTAAAGAAAACCAACATATTCCATGAGTAAAGCTATTTAAAATTGCTGAAATCGCGGAGATAACCATTAGGCCTTAAGCATGTGTTCTTTTTATACCAACAGTGCCGTCTCCTGTGAAGAACATTCAGGTCAGTGTCAAGACAGACACTATCCACGTTTCGTGGTCTTCTGGCTCTGGACATGTGGATCATTACAGGCTGCTGTTACTGGATAATCATGGGCCAGTTCATGATATTCACCAGGAAGGTTCACTGACCTCCTACACTTTCTCAGGACTTACAGCAGGCCACCTGTATAACCTCTCTATCATAACCCAGGCTGCAGGATTGGAGAGCAGCCGTTTTCAAACAGTCAGGACAGGTACGATTACAGAATTCATCACAAAAAAACAAGAAGTTAAGGCTATAACCTAACAGTATTATAGGACATATTTCAGAATAATAAGTGATTCGTGTTTCAAGTTAGAGACCCCATAAGCTTATTTAATTCCCTAAGTTACCACTGCAACAAACTTAGAGGCTAAAATGAAAGTAGAAAAAGTGTGAAAGGTAAGTGGAAAAAAAATGTAAAGTAGGTTAAGAACTTTAAAATTAAATGGTGGTTTGGGTTGTTTGTTTGCCTAGTTGGTTGGTTTGATAAGGGTTTTTGTGAATTGTTGGGATTTATTTCTTTTCACAAAGAAATACTGATTCACGGATCCAGAGTTTTAGAAATTTTTTTTTCGGGAACATTTTTCAGGCTGGAGTTCTGTGGTCATAGAGATAATGATAAGATGACATCTTACTAGAGTCCAATGGTTAAAACACTTGTGTAGGCAAAAAAAGGTCATGCCTTTGCTGTCCTTAATTTCTGGGAAGAGTAAGATGCAATTTCTTCTACAGAAATATCATCATGTAAACATAATGTAATATTAAGTGAAAATATTGTCATGTCCAGGATGCACAGATGAGTGCTGTTGTCTGGGCTGTTGGGGTGATTATACTTATTTCATTTTGTTTCTTCAGAAATTTTTATTTCTTTCTCTTGTGGGGTGAAAAATTTTAAATCTCACAGGTATTCTTAGAGCATTAAAGCATTCCACATAGCTTGCTGCATGGTCCTACATTTCAGTACCTTCTGTGCCACAGGCCTGAGAAATGAAGATATTGGAGGTGGCTATGCTTTTCTTTTGGTGGAACATTTGAATAAAGGAGTCATTCAAATCCCTTTTACACTGGTGTAAATCAGGCATAGCTGCATTAATGCTGTAATATGTAACAAAATGTATGCAGGCACCTCTTATTCTGAGGAGCATTTGCGTGATCTGGTTTATTTATGGTCAGAATGATGGGTGTGAGTGCAGACACAGCTAAAAGATTTTCTGTTCCATGAAAATAGAGTGGACATCATAAGATGTGCCGTTCTCAGAAGTGCAATGTCTTACACAGGGCAGGGTTCACTTGCACTATGACCAGACTTTGCCTTTTCACTGTTCAGGCAAAGTCCTTCATACTCCATCTCTAACGATAAAATCAAAACCTAACTATAGGAGTTTGGGAGGCAGCAGGTCTTATATATTTGGTGGTGGATGTATTTTATTCTCTTTCTTATTTTCCTTTTTTAGCCCCAGCTGAAGTCTTAGATTTGATGGTGACTAACGATGGCAGCTTAGATGCTTTAAAAGTTAAGTGGAGAAGACCTTTGGGAAACCTCAATTTCTATAATATCACTCTGTCTCATCTTGGATCAGTTAAAGAAGTCAAAACTGTGCAGCCACCAGTCACAGAGACACAGTTTGACAAGCTAACTCCAGGACGTCTTTATCAGGTTACTGCCCGCACAATCAGTGGAGAACTGTTCACCGATCGGATGGCAACTGGCAGGACATGTAAGTCTTCTGCTTCAGTAAGAACGGTGTAACTAGTGCTATTTTTGGCCTTGTAGCAAATCACTGTAAGAGACAAAATGATTTGTATTTCAGGCAAAATGAGATTAAGAGCACAGTACTGTTTCAGGAATACCCCCTGCTGACTCTATGGCAACAGTTAATCTGACAGCCAAAAGCAGCTCCAGCATATTTTGTGGGCAGGCAACAGTCGTGAAATTTTGTTGGACCTTATAGTTAAGTGAGTCTGTTACAAAGCTCTTGCATACATACTACTGCACTTCTGACCAAGTTTGTTATCTTGAATTCAGCTCAGCATACTACATAAACTGAGTTAACTATGGGGAAGTGTGCATGTAGTCAAATTGTTAACAGTTTTTAAAGTAATTTTGCAAGCTCTAGTCTTATTCCTTCTTCCAGACACAAATCTACAAACCGGGAAAGATTGCGTCTCAGATTTCTCTATTGTAAACAGCATGGATTATAGAGGCATGTGGCAACAGGGATAGAGCCAAGTTAAGAGTTTTTTTAATCTTCTTTCAGAAGTAATCACTTTCTTTCAGGTATCTTTTGTATGAGTTGTGAACCTGAAAAATCCTACATAAGTCTCCCACAGAATTAATGGCCCTAGAGGTGTGTCATCTTTTCCATACCAGCCTAGCCTGAGCAAAAGTTAGATGGTAAAAAATGTCTGACTCAGTGAAGAATGCATACATAAATTTCAAGTAGACTGAGAGTGTGTAAGAGAGCAGAGTATTTATTTTAGAAAATATTTATTCTCTGCAACTAAACATCTCATGTGGAAGTCACATCCTTCACATACCTAGCTGATACCCCTTTCTCAGTGCAGGCTGGAAGAGCCTTAGAAATCTTTCATGTATAGAAAGTACAAAGATGGACTAATTTATATGCATGTCTGTTTTGTTTGTTTAGCCTATCAATAAAGTCCTTTAAGATCTCACCATTTCAGTCTAAAGGGAGAACTTCAGGCCCTCATGCAACACCAATGATCCCCAGTTTTGTGACCTAGACCCAGTGCTTTCAAAGTTGGGGATTAGAAATCCTATTTCAAGGATGCTGATCATATGCAATTCCTTCCTTTACCATAGCCTTTAAGAGCTTTGAAAACAGTCACTTCAGCAGAAGCTCTGTGTAGTAAAGATAAATTTATAAGTCCAGACTGTCAGGTCTACAGATGCTGAAGGGATTAGACTCTTAGGGTGCCTCTGTAACTCACAGAGAAAGCCAGGTGTCCAAGAACATAACACGCATTGCTGTGTATTGAGAGGGTGCCTACGGCAGCAGAACCAGCCAAGAAATGTTGTGGTAAGAAATATGGACGTCTCAGAGACTGAAACTTTGTGCCATTAAGGTGTAATGATGTCCAGCCAGCCTGACAAGGCTGAACTTTATCTGTTATGATGTAAGTTCATCTGTGCTTCCTAGCAATACACTGTGGGTTTTTATCCACTCACTCAGAAGTTGGAACACATTTCCCATATTCACTGGCATATGGGAGTTCTAGGTCTGATATCCAGCTATGTCCTTGGGAACTGAAACCGGTGAGTATTTTGTGATGCTGGTAGAGAGGTTTCAGTCCTGTGCTAGATAATAAGCAATTAAATATTAACTAAGCTAGATAAAGCATAAGAACATGATGCTAGCCTTGTGGTTTACAGTTCATACTTATGGATGGTCTTAGGGCTCCACTGCTGATCTCTGAATATCTTAATGCGAAGCTTACAGGTATCTTTTCCTAAGGGTCTGCATCTGTCTTCTAGTCTCTGCTTGGTCTGGCTAATATCTAATTATTCTGTGAAAATCAAAAAAGCTTCAGTGGTTCTATGTGGACCTGTAGAAGTATAGGGTATGAGGGTTAGGCATGTAAATTCAGGGTCCTTGAAGGACAGGACAGGACAGAGTAGATGCTTTAATGGACCACTGTCTTAACCTTGGTCCCTTATACAGCAATCAGGGCATACCAGGAGCAAGAAGCTGTTTCTGTGAAAGAAGCCCTTGTTCTGCATTTCTGCTGCTGATACTAGATTTGGGCCAATAGAGATTGACAGTTTCTAAGTGAGCTGTAGTCCAGGAAACAACAGGGAATCTGACTAAAAACTGCAAAATGCATCCAAGAAGTATACAGGAGAGATTTTGTCTGCGCTAGGAGGAGTTCTCCATTTCTGATGTCAGAAACCAGCAGGAAAATAAGTGAGTGGTTTTTGTGGGAAGAGTAAAAATTGTCTTTAAAATGAAAGCCAACCTTTCCAACAAGATAACCCACATTGCTCTAGCTGGTCCAAACACTTGTACAGTAGCTGTACTGAAAGACAGGTTTTACCAGTATATTTACATCTCACCAGAAATAACCCTTCAGAATTGCTTTTTGCCTACTCTTTCTCCAGTTCCCCAGAAAGTTTCGGAGCTGCAGGCGGGTGCTAGCGGCTGGCTGCGGTCTCTGCGAGTGACCTGGGTGCCCCCTGCGGGAGACTGGGAGAGGTACCACCTGCTCCTGTGGAACCGCTCAGCCCTGGTGCTCAACACCACCCTCGAGAAGGACACCACCGAGTACCTCATCCGTGATGCGGGCCTCATCCCAGGGAGGGAGTACGGCGTGGAAGTCATTGTGGAGAGTGGCAATTTGCAGAGCAAGACGAGTTGCATGGGGAGAACAGGTCAGCATGCTCGTCCAGGCACTGTGAGAGTGGAGGGAGTTCAGCTCTGTGAACAGTGAAAGAGTACTTGGGAATCCACTAATTAATTTAATACAGTAAAAAGGAGCTCCCTTGTAAATGACAGAAATAATTTTAGCAGTTCTGTGAAAACTTTTGGGATTGCTTTTGTAGTAAATGTTTTGTTAGTGAAAGCTATGGGAACTGTGTCACGATTCTGTCATGACTCAGGTGTTACATTACTTGTTCATTTCTCTCCTATTTTTTGTAGCTGATTGTAGGGCACACTATAAAGGTCGTAAGAAAGCACTGTGGGCCTTCCTGTATTGTTCATCAGTATGTTTCCTTGCCAGTCTGTGTAGAGAATATTAACCATGTGGCTAAGGTGTATCTTGGTATGGCTGTCCTGTAACATCCCAGTTCTTGTTTTTGTGCTCTATAAAGAAAACTGGTTAATCCATTCAAGTCTGTATTCCCAAAAGAAATCCATATGCACTGCAAGGAAATGAGTGGAATTCTTTTGCAGTGCATTAGTCAAAGCCACATCTGATTTACCTGATTTATCTGATTCAAATTTAAAAAATAATTCCTATGTAATTTTTAGAATTTCTGCTCAGTGAATGTAGAATAAGTGCAGTTCAGTGTAAAGAAAGACTTGGTGTAGGAGTAACAGGCAAGGCTTAAGTCTAATCCTTATTTCACTGAAGAATGTGAGGTAGGACAGGGCCATTCTGCTTCATCCTCACCCTTCTTGGGCCTACCTTTTCTACTATACCCTCGTCTGTCATTCCCTAAGGACTTAGTTTTGCCCAACAGCAAGACCAGTGGAAGCTACAGAACTGAAGCTTTCTCTGACTTGTAGCAAACTTCTATCAGAGCAAGATACATTCTCATCTTCCTTACTTTGACATATGTTGCAAGTAATTTAAGTTTATGGTGTTACTTTTAATTGACTCAGCTAAGTGATTGATAGTTGGACCCAATGATTTTAGATGTCTTTTTCAGCCTGAGTCTATGATTCATTGATTAGAACATGGTCCATTAAATAATACCCAGTGGTGGGTGTATCATGGCTGTGTTTGACCCACAGTGAGGTGCATAATGTGTCTGTTATGAAGTATAACCCTGTTGTGATTCAGTTTTCTCTTACATTAACAGACAGACTTGAAAAGTGAGTTGTATTTCAATGTGGCAGGGACAAAATCAGATCAGGGACTATATTAGGCAGGACGTGTTTGCTGGGTATGCAGGCACACATACACATGAACACACACAGAAATTCACTGATTGAATTCTTTCTTTTAGGCCACTGTAAGTTTGAAGTATCTTCCCAACTTGACTGAGGTATAAACCAATGCAAAATCAATGTCACTCTGACCCTATAACTTGCATCCTTGTTTGTTAGAAGTACGTTGGTGTAGATCTGATTTACGGTACCAATGTCTTATATCCCTGTTCAGCACCCAGAGTTCAAGAGGAAGTTTGCTGACCTCCCTGCATTTCCATTTGCACTAAAATATATATCCTGGTGTAAGTTTAAACATAAGCATTACAGCCATAGTGCGTTGAAGTCTGCTAGCAGTCCTTTCTGGAAGAGGGACATAAATTCTAGATTTATAACAATGGCTTCCTAGAGAAAGGTGAAGAATTTCTTCTTGATTTCAGATACTCTGTTGCTATCACATTTCTGTCATACAGAACACAGCTTGAAATAGGGCTCACCACACAGTCCTGTCCTCATTGTGATATCTGTGTACTTTTCCAGCTCCTGAGCCTGTTCTCCAGCTCCGTGTGAAGCACGCTAATGAATCTTCACTTAGTGTCATGTGGATGACCCCTGTTGCAGAATGGGACAGCTATGTGGTTTCCCTGGGAGACCATGATCTTACTATTGTAAAAAAAAGACTTGCAAAAGAAGCTAAAGAATTCACTTTCACTGACTTGGAACCTGGAAGGAAATATACAGCTACCATCACTACCATTAGTGGGACTTTAAGCAACTGGACTTCAGTAGAAGGAAGAACAGGTATCATCTTGTCAAACTGTTTTAATATTTTGTTAACCATTAACAATTTATTTTTTTTTTGTAGTGAACTGAATTAGCTTAATATTTAAATCTCAAAAGTCTTGATCTTATGTTTGTTTCCTCAGTAAAGAAGTTACATGTCTGAGTCTCTCATTTCTAACTGTCAGTTATCTTGCTGCACTTATTTAAGATTTTGGGGAAATAGACATGCAATTTCTGGCAAGACAGTTTTCTGAAATATTATGTCACATCTAATCAATCTACATTAGCACAAGATTCCCTATAAGAAGAACCATTTTCACTGTGTATTTTCAGGAGGGTCACTTCCTTGGTACAAAGCATTCATTATCTGGGAAAAAGAGAATCACCACACAGGAAAATCTTACTTTAGAGGGAGCATTCCAAAGTTTACAGACACAAAACATATGTGACCTTGAAGATATATTTTGAATCTTTTTGCTCTTCTGATTCCAGAATATGTATTTGTTACTGAGAATGATAACTGTGTCATGAGGAAGGTCCCATTCTCCACCCCCTTCAGGGTGCTAATTTTGTGCACATGTACAAGTTTTAAACCATACAAGTTGCTTTACTCTGCACAAACACTATCTTAAGCATTCTCTAGTGCAACCAAAGTTTTAAAATGTAGCTCTGGCCTTGCACAGCACAGGATGAAACAAGCTGCTTGTGTTTGAATCTAAGCATGCCTAGGGTTGATGGTGGTTCTTACTTTAATTTTATAACTCCTTACGAGACCTGAGAAGATTAGTTTATACTTTCATTTTTCTGTTAGGTTATTAGATAGCTGAAATTTCACTTCTATCTGACTTACACCCCTTTAGGGGACCTATTCAGGCATAAAGGTCCTACTTCACTAGTATTAGTCAATGCTTGAAAACACATCAGTCACTAATCTTGTGTCAATATTACACTCAAAGTGAGTTTTAAAGAAAGAATATCATTTAGCTTGAACATAGGTTTTAATAAGCATCCCAAACCTCTGAATCTTCTTTGCAGCAGGACAGCTTACTAGGCTTGAAAAATATTGCTGTAAATATGACAGAAGTAGTTCTTACTTCCATCCAAGACTGGTCAGCTTCCAGTGAAACCTGCAGTATCACTGAAAGAGCCTTTAACACAGAAATGGGGCACTTTAGTGTCTTGTTGGAGCTAACTATGTTATGAGAATATTATAAAACATGAAGGATTTTTGATTGAGTTTTTTGTCAACTTCACATTTTCTTCAACTGTGTGCCTAACTTTCTAGCTTCTGTTAATGATTACTAAACCAGTACTATGTGTGCAAAAAGGTTGATATAAAACAAGAGCGAAAGAGTGCATTTTATAAAGTTAGGGTCTTCTTTATTTCAGTTGTGCTTGGTCATGTAAACAGAAATCTTTATAAGTAGTTGACCAAATATTGTCAAACTAAATAAAAAAAAAGTTTTGGGGTAAAATTTGTGGTACATATTACATTCCTTTGTTATTTCTTTATCCTTTTTGGTCTGGCTAAGTTCATGAGCTTATGCTTAGATAAATGTTTGTTTAAGAATTCATCTTTTGATGCTATAAAAGTTGGTATCCTGCAGATCTTCTGACATAAAAAGTCAAACCATAACCATTGATCTCAGTTATTCCCAAAATTAAAGGGTCTGACACAGTATAGATGATTGTGCCTGAGGTATTCTTCAAACAAATTTGCCATTTATTAGAAATGAAAGATTGGGAATGGGAGAGGAAAGGGAAAATGAAAGATGCAGACTATATTTGAAGTAGTTGTCAAAAAACCTTGAGTGATTTCCTAAACCTATGGCTTTTATTTAATGGTATTTATAAAATGCCATCTCTTTTGGTTCCCTGATCTTGAATCATTTTCATCTGACTGAGAAAAGTTGTGCTAAAGGCTGAAAGACATTTCTGTGCCTTAGTTAGTTTCCCATAGACCACATCCCAGACAGGAAGCAGTCCCCAGTTAAAGTATTTTTAGTCCTGTTGAGTCTGGCTGCAAATTGGAATGTTCTTTTGATGCACTTCCTCAGTGTGACTAAACTTGTGTTCTTTGGGGGATTCTGTTTTGTTTTATTTTATTTCTTCTTAGTAACACTATGACAATTTCTTTTTCAGTGCCAGCCCAAGTGACAGGTCTGAATGTGGCAAGTCAGGGATCAACCAACAGCTTGTTCACCAACTGGACAAGAGCACTGGGAGATGTAGACTCATACCAAGTGCTACTGATTCACGAGAATGTTGTCATTAAAAATGAAACTGTTCCCAGTGAAACCAACAGATATCACTTCTATCCCTTGAAACCTGGAGGACTCTATTCAGTTGTTGTCACCACTGTCAGTGGAGGGATATCTTCAAGGCAAGCGATTGCAGAGGAAAGGACAGGTAAAAAGGAAAACACTCCAGCACGCTTTTTGGTCGTTTATCTTGGTCTTAGAATTTAAGAGAATGGTCTTGTGATTCAGCCGCTGCACTGAGAATTCAGAAAAACAGGAGTTTCATCCATATAGTTCCTTATGTGCTCACTGTCTGTCCAGATTTTTGTAATTATAGCTTTAGAGAGCTAACTGCTCCAACTGCAGTGGGAACTCTACAGCAGGATCACTCTGTAATGAAGACAAAAATATGCCCTGAGAGTAAAGAGCAACTGTGCTGGGCAAATCACTCCTTGGAAGGGACTTCCTTGTTCCATTGGCTATGTTGTGGTGTAGGATGATTGCTCCTCACTCGTGTGTGCCAAGAACCTTTCTAAATGTGGTGGGGTGAATTTGTGTCTCAGTTTCTCACAACCCGTTCTTTTTCCTTAATCCATCATCAAAGAATGTCCACCAGGGCTAATTAGTTATCATGAGGTCATTCTGTACTTCATAGAACAAGATTGCACCAAATGTTCTATAGGTTTTGATGCAATCTACCGTTGCATCAAATTCTTTAGGTTTAAAGAGTTGTGAAACCCCTTCTGTGGATATTTAGAGGAAAAATTTGGCGACATAGTGCAATTTCACCCATTATGTGAATTTGGCAGAGGTAAATCTGCAGTTTTCTGTACTGTTCTCCTTGAAAACAACTATTTTCAGGTGAAGAGGCAAAACAGACCTGAAAAAAGAATTGGAGAAGAATAATACTAAAAAGCTTAAAGTAGATAAATGTATTTTGTAAAATCTGGGGGGGGGGGGGTTGACTCTGACAGCTGTTGGCCAGCCACTCCGCAGAGATAAGTAAGTTCAGTGCAGCAGAGTCCAGTGAAAATTTGGAAGTTCGTTATGTCTAAGTTCTGCCCCTGTAATAACTGAGGGTCTTGTACCTGAGTGATGATAGTTCTGGCAAGGTGGAGCCTTTGAGCTCACCTTGCTGGCTTGAAAAACAAGTGGCATTCATGTTTTGTCCACTAGGCGTCAGAAAACCCACTGAAAATGAAACATTCAGCTCTGGGCCTCAGCGTCTTGCCAGTCTCGCCAGTTATTGCTGTTATTGAGGAATTGCAATTTGAGAGGACAACTCAACTTGTGAAAGTTTAGAGGTGCTGGGATCAGGTCACTAAAGATAATTTCATTCACTGTATTTAAAAAAGTAGATGAATGTTGCTGAGAGGCAGTCAGTGCAGAACTTCTCAGGAGTCTCAGACTGTTTATTTTGCAGGGGATGGCATGCTAGGGATTCTCTCAACAATAAGAATTGGCCAGTTAATGCTTTTCTTGTTTTTTTCCTCTTTGTTGCACAGTTCCTTCCAGCGTGACTGGAGTAACAGTAAATAACTCGGGTCGGAGTGACTACCTCAGTGTTTCTTGGCTGCCAGCTTCTGGAGATGTAGACAGTTATTTGGTAACACTCTCTCATGATGACAAGATTGTTCAGACTCTTACCATTTCCAAATCATTCAGTGAATGCTCCTTCAGCAGCCTTACTCCTGGGACGCTTTATGATGTGATGATAACCACAAAGAGTGGAAAGTATGAAAACTATTCTCTCAGCCAGGAACGAACAGGTAAAGAGAAGCTCTGGGCAAGTACAGTCACTGTAACCATTGTTATGATTTATCAATATCTGACCAAACTGGGATGGATGAATAGGGGTTGGAGAGTCAAACCATAAAATTACAGCTTTACAGACTTAGTTTTATTCTTATGCCCTGTTGCTGTTTTATTTCATGCAAAAATACTTTAGCGTGAATAAAAGTCATGTCAGTCCTTCTAAGTGAACAGAAATCATGTATCAGTTTTGGCTCAAATGTGCCTTTAATGCCTTTACTTGGCCCTTCAAGAATATCCTGCAGAGCATCTCCTCAAAGAGTTACTCAGGCACTGAAAGAAAAGAATAGGATAGGCTAATTAGCAAAATATTAGCAAGGTGTCACAATAATGAGTAATATCCATGTCAGTTGGTTTTGGTAATGTAACACGTCTGTGGTTTTGGTCATGCAATTTTCAATTATAACAGGAATAGAGAAATCTCAGAAAAGGATGGCAATTATGATGGAGAACCTTTTAAAACTTTCTGAATAATTGAAAAAACTGGGACTTTACACTTGGTAAACCAGTAGAATAAAAGAAAGATTGTAAGGGGTGTTGAAACAACAAAGAGTATCAAGTTAGAGCATATTTATTCTTCTCATGATCTAAGTGAAAATCTAAGGAATGGCCATGAAAGGATGAGAACCAAATTTTGGATCAGTGTTTGTCTGTGGAACTCACTGCTCTTACAAAAATGGAGCAAGTTCCATAAGACCAAAAATTAGGAAGGCAAACCATTGTGTTGTCATAAGATGTAAAGCAGCCTGGAAACTGCAAATACCATTTTATTGCTTAAATCTACATTGTTATCTTTTTGCAACTTCCTCACAAAACTCTGGTAACTACCACAAATATAGTTCTCTACCACAACTTCAGGATGTTATTGCTTTCTGAATCTTTAACTGTGGCTTTTTTTTCTTACAGTCCCTTCAAGTGTCCAGGGCCTTACTGTCAGCAATTCAGCCAGAAGTGACTACTTGAAGGTATCCTGGTTACATGCATCTGGATATTTTGATAATTATGAAGTGATTATCAGGAACAACAATGATTTCATCCAAACAAAAAGTGTCCCAAAAGACGAAAATGAATGTGTGTTCACCAATCTGGTCCCAGGGAGGCAGTACAGTGTCACGGTCAGCACAAGGAGTGGGAAATACGAAACTAGTGAAAGAGTCTATGGCAGAACAAGTAAGTAAGCACCCTGGAAACATTCTGAGACACCCCAGGGTATTTTTTTTATTTGCCATACCCAGGAACAAAAATCTCATATGATTTTAACATAGAATGTTGACTATGACTCTTTGAATGTGTATGATTCCAAATACAGAAAGCAGTATTTAGTTTATGACCAGTGTTTAAGTTACAAACAAACAAAAAGTGAAAGAAAGGAGCTGTGCTATTAAATTGGAAAGCAAATCTCGAAACATTGAAAGCCAAAAACAGTTGTACGATTTTCCACTTGAGCTTATTATTTATAATTAAATTATGCCAGAATGTACTAAACAGTTTTTCCTGGTCATGGAAATATATAGGAAAGAAGATAGACTAGACCTCACTCTAGTCAAACTACCCCAAGCACTGGAATTGCAGAGCGTGGGGGAAGAGTGGTAAGGTGGGTGGTTGGGACCCAGCAGGAATCTAGGTGCGATCTTCACCTAGCACACTATGTGAGTTAAGGAGCCATGCTGAGAAACGCAGTTTATTAACAAAGACGTAACATGGGGCAAAAATAACACACCTGTGTCTGGTGCAAGTTGGAAACTGCATCGTGGTGCTGCGTCACACAGATGGATTGCCTTGGCTTGGCACTAGCTCAGGCCTCTTTCCTCTGTATTTGTTGTACATGCAGATCTTACTTAGTTTTTGTTGGCTAGGTAAACTCCCTGCAGGCTCCATTATTATTTTTTAATTATTTTTATGCTGATAGATTGTGGACTTCTGTTCTGAAACGGGACCTTCCAGTGTCAGATGGGGTGCAAACTACCCAAATGAGTGCAATCTACTGCTTTTCTAGGGAACCGAATGAAAAATTGTAGCTTGGAAGCATGGCTTCAGAGCTGCTAGCTTTTTGCTGTGATCTGTTAGTCAGTACTGAGAAGTTTCCCATCTTTCTTCTCACCTCTTCAGTGCCAGAGTCAGTGAAGGAACTGACTCTTAGTAACAGGAGTACAGAAGATCTGCAGGTCACTTGGACAAAGGCTGAGGGAGATGTTGATAAGTATGAGATTCAGCTCCTCTTCAATGATATGAAGATCTTCCCACCCATTTTCCTTGGGAACACCATTGAGGAGTATTGGTTCACAGCTCTGACTCCAGGACGTCTATATAAAATTCTTGTTTTGACCATCAGTGGAGATGCACAGCGTGCTACTTTCATAGAAGGCCTGACAAGTAAGAAATAACGTGGTATTTATAACGTGTTTAGGCCTCTCTAGAATGAAGCACTGAAAATCAAGGGTGAGCCATGATTATATTTAAGCCCCTGTAACACTGGCTCAGAGACAGCAGATCTCATTGAAAACCATACTAGTACTTCAGCCAACTTGTGACCCATGCTTAATAAAAATGTGTCGCTTCTACTAATATTTGATTATTGGCAGAGAATCTGATTTGTTGCATGTTGCATGGGAATTGTATTGAGATGTGAGCATTTAGGTTTCTGTTATTCCCATGCATGCCAATTGTTTGCTTAGTGTCTCTAGCTAAATCACTTACTTATTGTACACCTCTGTTTACCTACAGAGTAGTGAATAATTGAGATAACAATGGCAAGATGGCTAACTAACTGAGGATACCTAAAGAGTAACCATTTTTGAGGTGTTTTTAAAGCATCATTTGGACAAGAGAGAGGTTACACATAGAATTTCTTTTCTAAAATGGCATAAGCCCACACAAATGTTTGCAACTTTACTTGTGTTTACCATGATGATATTACTTGTACTTGTAAATTATCTTTCTCTTTTGAATCATTTTTCTGTGGCCATAAAATAGGTAGAAATTAGTAAGCCTGAGTAAAATGGGAAATTTTTGAGCAGGTGCCCTTTTGTTCCCTGTTTTTTCCAGTTCCAAGCAAGGTCCGAAACATTCATGTGTCACCTAATGGCATGACAAATAGCCTGAAAGTGAGCTGGACCCCTGGAGGTGGAGATGTTGATTCCTACACAGTGACTATATTTCAGCAAAACCATCAGCTTGATTCGCAGAGCGTCTCCAAACACATCTCTGAGCACATGTTTCACAAGCTGGAAGCTGGGGAGCAGTACCGAGTGGTGGTGCAATCCAACAGTGGCACCTTGCACAACAGCTTAGCAGCTTTTGGGAGAACAAGTATGTTTCTCTTGAGACAAAGAGGAAGTTGCATTATATCTTCCCAGAGACTGACCCTCGTTTAACAATGTTTATGACTGTACCGTAGGGCATGGGGACATACAGACTCATGGGAAGTTTTTATCTCAAAGCATGAGACATGATGCAGGCATGAGTCTGTTAATACCAGTGAGATGTGTCATTTCAGTAGCTTTACCTGGGTGAATGTGCATGGAATTCTAGCCCAGCCCATTGTCATCCTTCATAGGATGAATGCAGTTCCATCCCTCTCATTTCCTATGCCTGTATCCATCTGACATGTACATCCACTCCGTGTAGCCAAGTATTATGTTCCAGCAGAGCCTATTGCATGGTCAGGGCTTGTTATACAACATATTGCCCCAGTATCCAGGGTGTCAGTATTGCAACAATGCAATCCCTTGATTTTTAATCTATCCTCTCTCTTTAGCACCTGCATTTATTATCTATGGCCTTGACCTTTGTGCAGCAGCTGCTGGGTAACATTTTCTATTCTGGGCTCCTATTTTGCACCAATTAACCACTCCTTTATTTTTCATATTCCTTTCTTAACTGTTTCAATCAGTTCAGTTCACTCTGTTTCTTCATCTTTTCATGATTGTCTATATATATCTGTTGCTTCTCCAGTCCCAGTTCAGATATCCGTGATGCTCTGTAACTTCAGCTGTTTGTATTTATGTCTAGAAATTATTTGTTTGCATAAACATATACACAGAACCTGAAAATATATAAAGTTATGTTCTATTAATACTTTATTCAGATTTGTGTAGTGAATGATCCATATTTCACCTGGTAATATTCTGCCTTTAATTGTTGCTTCCAGTTCCAGCTGCTGTCCAGGAATTATTAGCCCATCATGCTTACAGCAGTCATTCCTTGTTAGTAACCTGGCAGAAAGCTCCTGGTGTAGCTGAAAGATATGACATTCTGCTCTTGAACGAGCAAGGAATCCTCCTGAGTAACAAATCAGAGCCAGCTACTGCCAAACAGCACAAATTTGAAGATTTACTAGCTGGCAAGAAGTATAAAATACAAGTTTTGACAGTCAGTGGTGGACTCTTCAGTAAGCGTGCAGAAACTGTTGGTCGAACAGGTAATTGGAATATCTTGGTTTACTTAAACTTCCCTCAGTCAGATATCATTAAATACATGAAACATCTGTCTATCTTGATTCTGCAAAGATTCTGGTAAGGTACAGACTCTGCATGATTATGCATCATCTTTCCTGATACATGCTTTGTATGTGAATCTGAAATTTATTAGGATAATAATGTGGTCGTGTCTCATAATAAGGATATTAAACCAAAATGCTGAATGCTTCCCTCTGTCTTTTGTGAAAATACCTGAATGCTTTATTGTCATCAAGTTTTTTAATTCACAGTCTCAAGGCTCTTAGTGCAGAATTTGATGTGAATACATACTTCTAAACTCAAGGCCAAGTCTTGCTTGCAGTCTTTACTGATTTAAAGCTTCTTGTAGAACATGAAGGACAGTTCTGAGTGAGCACAGTCTAGAGAATCAGACCTTCTGGGAAATAAGAATGTGGTATTGGAGAGACTGAGTGACATTTCATAAATGCTTTCCCCTTGTTTCTAACCGTTGCTGTTGATATTACTTAGCTATTTGTGGCTTAATTGAAATGTGTTACAGCCATGAGTTTATTAAAGGTTCAGCTTAGTGCCTAGACTCTGATATTTACTCTTACATTTATCCTTCTTTTCAGTTCCAGCAGCTGTTACAAATCTGAAAGTCACAGAGAACACAACTGACCGACTGTCCTTCAGCTGGACCACCTCTCAAGGGGAGCTTGATTCATATGACATCTTTCTATACAATCCAGACAAATCCCTTCATGACAGGATTTCAGGAGAGCAGCATCTCCAGCAGTGTTCGTTCCAGAACCTGCGTCAGGGCAGGATATATCGAATGGTGATCGTCACACACAGTGGAGACCTCACTAACGAGTCGTCTGTCTATGGAAGAACAGGCAAGAACATCTAAGAAAACCATCTGTCTCCAGTGTGGTGCTCATGGGGACACCAGTGAGCCGGTCTGAGTCTGATGCTTATACTAGATTAGAGCAACTATTAGGAGTATCAAAATCTCTAATATGTAGAAAGCATTAGATATATAAAAAGGCAAATTCTGAATGATATGGTTAGAGCAGGGAAAATGAAGTGGAGAACCCTACAACAGTTCCCAGGAGGTCATGACAGAGGAAAGGCATCCCAGTGTATGCTCCTTAAGTAGGGAAATGGCTGTCTCCCATCCTAAAAGGGGTATTAGCCTGAGTGGAAAAGGCAGAAAGGCAAAGCAAGTAGGGTTAATGGGATAGACAGTCTACCAGTGAAATAAAATGTGTTTCCCATGGAAGCTCTGGCTGCAGCACTCTGTTTGTTCAGCCACACATGGGAAGCAGAGTTTTCTAAGCAGCTCTAGCAGCTCTAACATTCTGTGAAACCTTTCTTTATTCCTCTGCAGCACCATATAGGAACTCATCTGTGGCACTGCATCTGCACACTGGTGCACTTTTTCAGCTACTTCAGAAATGTGTGTTTCCAAATACTGACTAGGAAAAAGCTGTTTAACATTTGCAAAACTATCCATTGTAAACATTGTAAACTCTTTTGGTAACAGAGGCAGTTCAAAATAATAAAGGAAGCTACTGAGATATGTTTTCTGCTTTTCAGCCAGCTGTGGTGGGTGTCCAGTTTTTAAAATTACTGTCCTTACAGGACAAGTATAAGGTCTGCTTGAACTTTTTGCTTCTTCTCACCCAAAGGATGTTCTACATGAAGTAATATTCATTCCTCCTTTTTTCAGTACCAGCCCCAGTTGTTGGTCTCAAGGCATCCAACCGAAACATGACGGACAGTCTGTGGTTCACTTGGGCTCCAGCAGCAGGAGATGTTGACTTCTATGAGCTGAATCTTTACAACCCAAACGGGACACAGAAAGAAGCTGAGCAAATGAAAGACCTGGAAGAATGGCATTTCCAGGGGCTCATTCCTGGCAGAAAATACACTTTGGTTGTGGTAACTCACAGTGGTGACCTGACCAACACAGCAAATGCTGAAGGAAGAACAGGTACAGGATTTTTTTTTAGTCCCATCTGTTTGAATTCATTAGTTCACAACTATGCAACTGACTTATTCTGAGAGGGGATTTATTATAAGAGTCATTGAAGGTATGAAGATGAAGGATAACCTTAAGTGCACTAAACCAATGGAATGTGAAAGAAAAGCAGTCAGCACTGTTCTTCTTTCAAAAGCTCAGGAATATGTTACAACTGTGAAAGTCACCATCATCAGCACAAGTGCAGTAATTGGCTGTGTATACAAGATAATACAAACTACTTTGTGATGCATGAAGAAAATAACACATGTTCATGTGTCTTGTGTAAAAATTTGTTAAGAATCTCTTTATTCTCTCCTTTTTTTCCCCCCCCCTACCTTTCTGCATAGCACCCAGCCCTCCTAACACTGTGTCGTTCACTGATGTTGCAAACACTTCTTTATCAATCACTTGGCTGGGTCCTCCAGACTGGACAGACTATGATGATTTTGAGGTGCAGTGGCTTCCAAAGGATCCCCTCACAGTATTCAATCCCTACAGCAGCAGCAGATCTAAAGTCCGTATTATCTATGGCCTGCGACCGGGGAGACTCTATGAGTTCAGTGTCAGAACTGTCAGTGGCGACAGCTGGAAGACGTACAGTCGGTCACAGTCTGCAAGTGTGAGAACAAGTAAGTAAAAATTACCATTGCACCCTAACACTCAGCTGAAGAGGATGCAAAACTGTAAAATATTACCAATTCCTTATGCACTCAGTAGTTTCCCTTAATAAATTCATGAATGACACTGATGAATTCAGCTAGATTCTAAGTCCTTGCTGTGTGCAAAGTCAGCTGTTTAAAAACTGATAACGGACATACATTTGTAATCTTCACATTCAGAGTCGAACTGTTTGGTTGCAGAGCCTGAATCAATCCGTTTTAGGCATAAAATAAGGCTGAATATCCAAACTTCTCTGATGGTAGTACAGAAATATTCATGTTTCTGAATGGTAAGACAGGAAGAATGACAGAAACTGTGACGTACTAGATTTGAAACTGGAATCAGTGTTTCACTGCTCTGTGTTTCTGCCCATGTCTGTGAAACTGTTTCATCTCTAGCTGTCTCTAGCAACCTCAGTAACAGGCTGATTTGAAAAAGTGACATGAAATTGTAAAAATAAGTGAGTCGTGGCAAATCCTCATGTCATTTGGGACATCTATGCTTAGTAAGCTATATGGCTCTTTAATACAGCATTATAATTAAAATTTTACCTGTACTTAATCACTTAAATGTTGATGCCTGCCATCTGAGAGTGAAATCCTATTTTTGTTACATGTTATATGATATAAATGGTGCTTCTATATTACATGGATGAAGCATATTTCTGTATTATGTTTTAGTAATATGAACACATCATGTACTGCCCAGGAAACCAGATCAGTCATGAGATGACGGTATCAGTATTGATATGGATCTAAGTGACCACATGGAACCTCCAAATAAGTTGTAACAGCTTTCTAGAAATCAATTTCTTTTTGGTGTTGCTGTTCATTTTAAGACTTCCTCAAGTAGGAGTTTTTTCCTTGCTTTCACTATTAGTTACTGGAGCTTCACAATGCTGGTGGGGCTGATGTCACTAGATTCTGATTTCAGATGGCTGAAATGAGTTAGACAACCTTACATAATAATCAGGCAGCACACATAGTTGGGAATTCTGACTCCCAGCCTCCTGCTCTGATCTGACGGCTGATGCAGAATCAAGGAGCTGTAGTGTGAGCAGAGAGTGTATGACACTTGTCCCTTTTCCCACCAAGCTTCAACTTCTCAACTTTTCTCTAGAACCAGACAAGATACAAAACCTTCACTGTCGGCCCCAAACCTCTACTGCCATCGCATGTTCCTGGACTCCTCCCGATTCTGACTTTGATGGGTATAGCGTCGAGTGCAAGAAAATGGACACTCGGGAAGTGGAATTTTCTAAAAGGATAGAAAAAGACAAATCTCTACTTAATATCATGACCCTTGTTCCCCACAAGCAATACCTGGTGTCCATCAAGGTGCATTCTGCAGACATGACGAGTGAAGTGGTTGAAGATAACACCATCACAATGATTGATCGTAAGTGGAATTCAGAGTTGCCCTGAAGAGAGGCATTGAGCAGCAATAAGCAATTGTTCATGTTGGTTAGACAATAAAAGGAGTTCTGAACTCCACAACTGCCAATGTGTGGAGTGGTGGCCAAAATAGACTGAGCCTATCCTTTGGGCTTGTTGTGACAGACAATGCAGGATTTCGACTATATTGCCTCTCATTACATTGCCAGTCCCAATTGTTTGGCTCCATCATGAAATATAGCCTGAGAAATATTAATACCTTGTCCTCATCATCACATGCCTTTTGTTGTCTTCATGCCTGCTTCTTGACTTTCTGTATCTGGCTGTTTCCCCTCATAGATGGTAGCCATCCTCAGCCCAAATATCCATCAGTAAGGACATTGGATTGTAGTACTACATTCTCTTTTGGCTTCTATAGACTCTTCTGAGGTGCTACCTGGCCAAATCACCTGTAGGACTTCTACCTGAGGGAGGATCCAGATTTCTATAGCAGGTGCTTTGGAACAGATTCTTCAGTTTCTCTACCCATAGGCTGCTGAGTGGAGTGTATCAGTAGCATCTGCTGATACCTCTGCACTGCTGGGAATCACTGCAGTCAACAGCCATCACTGACCCTAGAGCAGTCCCAGTGTTTGCACTACCTCAGCATTCAGTGGCACAGCACAATGCAGATTCCTGAACTGTTCCAGGGCTAAACGTCTCAAAAATCAGAGGATGGCCAGGAGGCCTATATTCAGGGATGCCTCTGTCTGTAGTTGCTTATTAAAAGCCATGTTTGTGTGAAATGCTAGATCATAAAAATTATGCTTGCTTTGGGAGCTGTTGAGCTAAGCTAGAGTTCAGTCACCAACCCACCTTCTCCTTTGCCCCTTAACTGTCTTTTAATCTCTTTCCTTTATCACAAAGGATACTGCAAATCCAGATCTAAGACCTAGTTATTCATGTCACAAGAAGTGAGACTGAGTCCTGTTTGAAAGTTTGCTGATCATGTTTATTCTTGTTTGGTTTATGTTCATGTTTGTTTATTGTCACTTGTTTTGAACACTGGTACTCTCCCAGACCCTGGTTAACACTGGAGACCCTGCCTCAAGGGAACACAAAACCTTGCGGCTAGACTTCGTATATGTAAGAAGTTTAGCTAAAAAGCATATAAATGTATGAATTTTTGGTTCTTTTGGCATTCTAAAAGCTTTTGAAATTTGGCCAACTGCCTACAGTTTTTATGTTTCCCATATGTGCAATATAGTTTCAGTACTACAGTTTTTTAAAAGAATCAGCAATGTACAGCAATGTAGATCCTTAAAATCCTGACTTTTGCTGCACTTCCTTCACTGCGTATTTCACTATCCAGTTTACTTCTACTGTGTCACTGTTCAAGGAACAACTTTGTATCATACAAAGAACATTTCCAATGGAAACTCTGCAGTCAGTCTAGAAAATGGTACCCTGTAGTTGAATGCTGTCTCTGGGTAACCCTGGCTGTTCCTCTGGAAAAGAAAGCAGGAGTATAGACACTTAAAATAGGTAACTCCTGTAGTGAGTGTGTTAAGTGGCCTCCAAATACTTGGCTTAAACCTGTGTTGTTTTTAGCAGGTACAATTTCTGGTTTCATACATTTGACACAACTTTAATGTATTTCCATGTAGGCTTCTGCAGGAATTCCTACTGAGGAGGTGTCACTCTTACTATAGTGAACACAGTGCTGGCTTGTTTCATCTTTTGGCAGTTTCACTGTGGGAGGTGAAGACACTTTCTTGATTGCAAAGAGAATAGAATCAGAGACTTGGGTCCAGGCAACTGAGATTTATTACAAATTGCATTTTCCTTACTAGGTCTAACTCACAGCAAGTACATAGGTAATGCTTTCTCTCTATTTTGTATTTATTTTCTATTTATTTAATTACTCAGGTCCTCCTCAGCCACCTCCAGACATACGAGTGAACAAAAAAGAGGTGCTGATTACCAAATCCTCCATCAACTTTACTTTTAACTGCAGCTGGTTTAGTGATACTAATGGAGCTGTGAAATTCTTTACTGTGGTTGTGAGGGAGTCGGATGGTAAGTGCCATGATTTAATGCTATTCTCTCTATAGCAAATAAAATTTACATGTGGAAGTACATCCCTATCACTGCACAGCAGAGGGGTTTCTCCTCACAGCTGAGTGTCATACAGGTTCTGGAAATATACTTCCTCCCTAGCCTGACGACATAGGAACGCAGTCCTATTCTCAGGGAGTCTGTAGCAACAACAGAGTTCAGACAGAAGCAGCAGTTAGCTTCTGTACTCTAGATTGCGCTGTCGTATGTTCAGACAATTTCCATAGGAGAAGGCTTATGTTGGTTGCCGTTGGCAGCGAACACAGATCTGTGCCTTGCTGTGCACAGATCTCAAAAGGTAGTTCAAATGTTAGGTGCGAACATTAAAGACAACCCTTTTGGAGAGTCTCAGTAAGCCATGCTGAGAAGGCAAAGGTCTGCCAGGTGTTTTCTAGCTGAAGAAAATGATTTTGCACGCAGCACTTTAAAACAGAACAGAAATTGTCCTTGTGATGTGCATGTAAACCTCCCTTTCTACAGCTGACCTATTGTTGAGACATGTGTCAGACAAATCAGATAAATGTCTCAACAATTTATACCTTGTTTTTAGAAGTGGCTTCATTTACTGGCATACCAGGACATACTTTGTGACCCTTTTGAAAGTTTCTTAATCTCTCTCTCCATCAGCCCTTAGGAAAAAAAACAAATTATATTTCCACTGTCTGCTTTGTCATGTTTGGGCAAACTATAAAGCTCTTTGAGAAGGAGACTTCATTGCCATAGCTTTGCCTATCTATGTCTCTTATCCAGTATGGTGATTTTACATTCAGGGGACTCCTATAATTTCCTAGTTTAGTTTCCTCTACATACAGTAGAGTTGTCAGTGTGGGGTTTTTTTTTTACTTGCTTTTTGAAATAGCTAGTAGGAGGATCTAGGAATCTAGATTACAGACTCCCACCAACAGCACAGGAAAAAATGTCATAGCATTTTTCATAGCACATTCAACCTGTACATGTCTATTTCAGCAAAAGTTGCACTGAGGACTTATGATGAAATCTGCCTAAAAAGTGATTAAAAGTTGGTACTAGAAACAAGGTACCCTAACCATTGTAGCTTTGTATTCATGAGGTAGCCTCCAAGAAATAGGAAATTGGATAAGAATATCTTTGTCAAGAACTTGAGCCTATAAACCTCATCACATTAATTGCTGAGGCATCTAAACCTCTCTTTCTCTGCACATGATGTAGGTAGTGAAGGACCAAAGCCTGATGAGCAGCACCCATTACCTTCCTACCTGGAGTACAAACACAACGACTCTATACGCATCTACCAGACAAACTATTTTGCCAGTAGCTGTGCTGAAAACCCTGACAGTGACTACAAAAGCTTTGACATTAAGCTTGGAGGAGAAATGGAAAATCTGGGAGGAAAGTGTGATCCAGAGCACCAGAAATTCTGCGATGGACCTCTAAAGCCTCGAACTTCATATAGGTTAGACTTATATTGGTAGTTGTGCTCTGTCACATTATTAGGCTTGGTGTCATCTGGGTGCCTGATCCACTTGAGCTTCTGTAGATTAGTAACTGCATTGTACAATGCTCTTTTGTGTTTCACTGCAAATTTAGGAAAGGTTTATCCATGCCCCTGTTCCTTAGGTAAGAACCAGTCATTCACTAGCGTGGAAATGATAGGATTAATTATGCACAAAACTCTGTGCAAATACTTATTTATTTACTCAGCTGGATAGAAAGCTCTCCTATTGCTGCTCAACATTTCTTTGAAAGGCTGAAGACAGCTGGCTAAGTTAGAAGAGTACTTAACAGAAGAAGGCAAGCATGCTTCACTTGGTCTGACAGAACTCGCCCAATTGTTCTTTTGGAACAAGCTAGAAAAACCTGGAGGCCATTCTATCCTGTGGACCATCATCAGGCTCCAGAGTTAGGTCCAGGTTAGTTTTAGGGTGTAGAAGAGGGTGACTGCCAAGACCAGGCTCTGTGACGCCTCTCCCACAGGCAAATACTGTCCCAAGAGATGTGCAGGTTGCTCACTGGAATGGCACATGGACAGAAGGCACATGCCAAGGAGTGACCATTGTGCCTCTCAGCTTCTTCTTCAGCATCATTAAAACAGGGCTAGCCTAAGATAGTATGCTCTCATTAGGGAACTTTTCCCAAAACTTCAGTCTGGCAAATACCCACATTACCGAGAGAACAAAGAGGACTATAAGGTTTATCCATGAGCAGAGTCCAAGAGTGCCATGAGGGGAGTGTGTCCACATGAGAAGCATTTCTGAGTCCTCTCTCTGCAGCTTCTGCTGATCCTGCCTTCAGACATGGTCAGGCTGTGTGTGCCAGCAGCCAGAGCCCCATCTGTTACCTTTGCCAGGGTACCTCAGAGCCCTCCACCTGTACCAGCTGGGCTCCTCCTTATTTAACTCAGGGATCAGTATTAATAATTACGTAGAAGACTGATATACTCAGGTATCTGTATTATGAATTATCTGTGGTCAGTGGAAAGGTTTTAGTTGTCTCAAAAGGGCAAATGAGTTTTTACTTTTCTGCTGTTGGTTCTGAACATCTGATGAGCCATTTTTACTGGTTTGGTTCTTTTTTTTTAGAATCAGCATACGAGCTTTTACTCAGCTTTTCAGTGAAGACCCAAAGGAACTTCCTAAACCGCTCTTTGCAGACACCTTCTTCTCTTTACCCATCACTACAGAGGCAGGTTAGTTTCAGGCTGTTACAAGTAACTGTGCCATGTGATTATATATTGTGCCTAAGAATACTCTGGCATCTAAAACTATTTGTAAGGAGTGGAACAAAGCTTGTGCATGTCCTGAGGGCTGCTCTGAGAAGAAGCTGCAGCCTTGGCTCATCTACCCTTCCTGGTAAATTCGAAGGACTCTGACCAAACTGCTGAAAGTAGAGAAAAGGAAAAATGCTCAATGAGGCTATAACCAAGAAAGCTTCTAACTTCCCATATAATGGACTTATGCTTTCTTTTACTGTGTTTGGGAGTGAAAATTTTTGTTTATTGGTTTGAAAAAATGAGGACAGAAAGTCAAGGCCAGGTTTTAGCTAAGTGTTTTAATGACTTACATTTCCTTGTATTTAGCCATTTTCTTCAGCTGATAACAACAGATCCCCTGAAAGTTACTGATTCACTGATTCTTCTGATCCTTTCCTCAAGATATATAAATACACTGTTTTGTTTCTAGAGCCTCTCTTTGGAGTTATTGAAGGTGTGAGTGCTGGCTTGTTTCTGATTGTGATGTTGGTGGCTGTTACTGCTTTATTTGTCTGCAGACAGAAAGTTGGGTAAGCTGACTCCATATATCAGTGTCTGTTATTGAAGTCATGTCAAATTATATTCATTTAAGTAATACTATTGATCGGGCATAGCTAAAAATTTGATGGATGCACTGAACTGTTCAACAGATAAAATCTATGTCCCCCAAATTCTGTACACACTAATTATACTACTAATGACTTGCACATTAAGAAATACATATACTTAATTCAAATGGTGTCAGAATTATGTCATACAGGGTCCTTGTAACTTAGTTTGCTATAGGAGTCTGAATAGTTCTGAATAAAAAATGGTTTATCAGTCAAACGGTTTATCATTCAAATTGTGTATCTTCTGTGAAAAAAAAGTCTTTTTCAAAAAATGAAGATTAATTGCATCTGCATTGTAGATGGGAAGCTTTTGAAAGTGTTCATTTAGACTTTATAATTTCAATTCAAAAATACTGAGATACGGCATTACCTCAGTGTCCAAAAGATTAGCTCAAACTTTGCTTCTCATTTTTTGTCAGTTATAGTTGTGTATCTCACATTATAGATGAATCTTAAATAGTGAACTTACATCTTTTTAGAAAATGAAATACTGTATCTCAACTGAAAAATCTTCATCCATTTAAACTACTTTAAATGACTGAGACATGTGAAATTCTTTGTAGTTTCTGAAATTAGAAAAAAACCCTCAACATTTCCAGTGCATGGGAAACACTGCAAGTCTGAAATTCAGTTCTTTTACTGATACAAAATAAAGTTGATATGTTTTTGAATTTGCTTTTCATATGCCAGAATTTCAGGTTGAAAAAAAAAACATTTTCTGACTAGTCATAGCTTTTAGCCAAAATGGATAAACTTCATTATAGAGTGGGGTTTCTTGTTGTAATTTATATACCCTGCAGGATGGCAATAATACTGGTATGGTTTTCCCACATCAGACATAAAAAGAAAGTTTTCTTTAAGGGAGGTGTCTTAAAGCAGGAGATGGCAATAAAAAAATGAAAGGCAACACTAGCTGTGTGGAGTAAGTACCACCTCTGTGGCTTTCCCAAAGCCTGCTGTGGTTCTGCCACTTACTCCTGCCATGAACATGGGCATCAGCTGCAGGCATGGTCTGCAGAGTGGATGTGCTGGAAGCTGTAGACCTTTCACAGCTCTGAAAATGTCCCTACATGTTCCTCTACATGTAGAGAATCAACCAATTTAGGGTCCATCTTAGTAAAGGGCTCCCTCCTTAATGATGGTCTGCGCTGTGAGTTTTTCAGAACAAGAAAAACATCTTACTACCTGTGCCATGCATACACTCCACATCACTATTGCCAAGCTAAAATACAAGAAAACTCTGTTCCTCAGCTAAGAGCAATGTCACAGGAACATAGCCAAAAATTGAAACACACTGAAAAATGGTAAACTGGAAAAAAAGAAATTTAAGAAAGTATAAGTTATGTCATTGCCAACTCTTACCAGTTTCAAAACTTAATGATATAACAGAATAACTTCCTTTTTGTTCCAGGAATGGCCATGAGAGACCTACAGCAAGGCTGAACATTCGGAGAGACAGGCCACTGTCAGTCCATTTGAACTTGGGGCAAAAAGGGTAATGCAAAAAGTTTGGGGTTTTAACATAGCATTATGGTTGAACAGACTCATCTGATCGCTTACTGATGAAGTGTTTCTTTTTCTTTTGAAATAATTTCCAGGTACCGGAAAACTTCCAGGTAAAAAGAAAAAAATATTACCTAAAAAACTTCTTGGTAACCAATTGGATAAATTCTGACTGTGATTCATCCTGTGATTTTCTTCCTCCTGTTGAATATTTCAGTCCGATCAAAGTCAATCACTTTGAAGCTCACTTCACCAAACTTCAAGCAGACTCGAACTACCTTCTGTCCAAGGAGTATGAGGTGGGATCCTAACCTAGGCAAAGGATTTGTCTTGTGAAGGGGCAGGCTGTCTGAATCAATTTGTTAATGTATTAGAAAGGCCTGCATTTGTTTGTCTTATTCACACAAATCCAAATAAGGTGGAGTATTTAATTTGAGCTCCACTTGTCCATGTGCAGAAACCAAGTCTTCATTTGTCCTCTTTTGGTTGGCAGCCTCTGCCTGATATCTGTCTGGCTGAGATCAGAAGCTTCTGTTTGTATGGCACATCTGTGTGATAAAGTATGGGAAGTACCTGCCAGCCATGCGCTTGCCTTAAAACAGTATGAAAACCTATGTCATTTTAGTTTGTTTTTAAAAAAAACCAAAAACACCTGTTTTCAGTCCATGGCTTTGAGAACTGATGAGCACTATTTCCCTTTGAGTTGTCTTGTCCTTTAATTATTTTCACCTCACATTTTATTTTTATTCCTTTTTTGCAGGACTTGAAAGATGTGGGTCGAAACCAGACATGTGACATAGCACTTCTGCCAGAGAACAGAGGGAAAAATCGATACAATAATATATTGCCCTGTGAGTTTTAGATTTGGTTGTGTAATATTGCATCACACCAGCTATTTTTCACTTTTTTTTCAGCAAGCCTAGTGGAGAAGAGTGGAGCCAATCCCTTCCCTCCTTTCCATCCGAGATGAAATATCTCTGCCAGCTCAGATCCTTGTGCTAGGAGGCAGATGATGCATGGCCCTGAATGGCTTCACACAGACCAGTAATTTAATTTCACACTAGAGGTGTAATGACTAGCATTCAGTCCAGGGAGAAAAAGCTCCAGCTATTAGGGGCATTCAGTCACTGCTGATAACAAGGATAGTAGAAATAACACTAGGGGTTTTTACATATGGGGTATCATCCATTCAGTGCTCTTTGACATCCTTGCCAAATCTTTGTTACTCAGCGTACTCAGCAAACCTACTATACAATGTAGAGCTAGTGTGATTCTGCATGGTAAGACACATGTGTCAAGTTAACTTTGTCCTTCTCAGGCAAGACCTGTCTGTTGCTTAGAGGTTCCCCCTTTAATCTCCGACCTGTCATTTTGGAGGTAGAACATTGAGGGGGAGCACCACATAACTCCTGCTCCATATCCCCACTAATGGATGTGGCATGTGCTTGCAGCATGGCCTCTCCTGTATCCTGCCTGCTCATGCCAGCAGTGACTGAGATCCAACATGGCATTATCTCGTGAGTCAGTGTCCTGGCAGCTCAGGCACTTTGTGTCTCTGTACAGAGGGCCCTTCACCTGCAGAAGATGTTTGGCCTGCTCAGCATTAGCTCGAAATGCCACTGAAGTGCAGCTGTTCAAGGGCAGAGCTGGGTGCTGCCCTTGGGAATACATAGCAACTCAGTACAGCACACTGCTGTTAGCATCAAAGGAGGATGCTATTTTGGCCCTCTGGTTGTTGTAACAAATCCTATGCAGCTCAGCAGAGGAAATTTGGTATATTTACTGCTTCCTTCTTACCCATCTATCTCCTAGTCTCTGGAACACTCCACAGCACTCACAGATTAAAGAGGCAGTAAACCCAACAGTTATTCCTTATAAATTAGCTCTTCATATAAAATCTTGTAATAGTGCTGGCAGTCCTTTCACAAATGCATTTCTGTAAGTGCCATGAGGGACTGAAAATCAAGACCTAGCTCTAAGCCTCTTGTAATCAATTTCTTGCTAGATGATACATCAAGAGTGAAGCTTTCCAATGTGGATGATGACCCTTGCTCAGACTACATTAATGCAAGCTACATACCAGTAAGTGACTCAAGGGTGGTGTTTTACAGTCCTCCTTCCAGTGGTAAATTTCCTTTATCGAATACCAAATATAAAGCTGGATGCTTAAGGCTCCCCTCCCCCTTCCTTGATTCACTTGAGCTAAAAAACTGGGAGCTCATTTTTTTGAGTGTGCTGAAAGACCGTGTCTGACTGCCATTAAGTTAACTGTGAGTGATTTACCCAGCACTTAAGGACACTTTCTTGCATTGCTATAGTTATGTAAGCTAGCAAGTCTAATTGGCCAAGGACATATTTTTAAAGGTCGCTGATTTTATACAGTGTCCACAACAACTGTAGCTATCACTGCAGGTGGCATCTTCACTGTGGAGCTGTAGCTCATCCTGACAGCATTGGCACCTTGCAGGGTGATAAAACTGGCTGAAATTAAAATAATGCCCTTTGCCAAAAAGTTATGATTGATAATAGCAGTGGCTTTAGCAGTCCAGATTTCAAGCCAGAACTCAGCTAATTTATTAAAAACGATAAATAAAACAAAAACCCCTAGCAGTTTTACAATTGCTTGAGACTGTGCTGGACACAAAAGTACAATGGAAAGCTGTGACTGTCACAAAAGAAACAGTATTTAGATATACTGCCACAGTCTCTTCCTTCTCGCTGTTCCAATCAGTCATTTGCTTCCAGGTCCAAGGCAACAATTTAGCTTTCAAAACTATTGTCCCAGCAAGGGTTGCTGCAGAGCCCTGACTGCAACCCCAAGGCTTTTTTAGTTGTTAGCAGATATCTTTTTCTGCCTTTTGGAAACTAATGGAGTTCTCTTTATTTGCAGGGCAATAATTTCCGCAGGGAATACATAGCAACTCAGGGCCCTTTGCCTGGAACCAAAGATGAGTTCTGGAAGATGGCATGGGAGCAAAATGTTCACAATATTGTCATGGTAACCCAGTGTGTTGAGAAGGGCCGGGTAAGCAGTGACTCTTCTTTATTATTAATGTCTGTTGCAACATCTATTAAAAGTTTTTGCTTCTTATTTGCATCACACTAAAGCAAAAAAGATCCCAGTCAAGGAGATACACAACATGAAAGAAAAGGTATAATATAAAGACTGGAGACATATTAAAGCTGTGAAGTAAAGATACATAGACTGTCTCAAGATCATGCAGCATGTCAAGGCTAGAATTAGGAACAGAGCTCAGTGCTTCTAGTCTCTAATCCAGGACTTTGTTCACTAGACAATTCTGTTCAACATACAGAAGGACAAGCACTAACAAAAACTGCCTGTTCATCACATCAACTCTGATCAGCTTCTACTTTAAATATAAGGTCTAGAGAGCAAATGTTAATCAGTAAATACATCAAATTATCTCTGATGTATAAGCCCTCACAGCCCTCACAGACCACTCATGCTCTTAACACTTTTACTGAGTGCAGGTGTAGCCTACCTCCCCAGGTATGACCATGTCCTGTGCCCTTTGTAAGACAGCAACTGGAACTATAAGAGGATTAAACAAACTTGAAGTAGTGATCCTCTAGTGGCACATGTAGGGTCAGTTCCTTTCAGCTTACCATTTTTTCCTGAGGAGAGAGTGAAAGCCGACACAGAATAGGATCTGTGTCCTGCATCTCTCTGATTCAAAGTCGGACCCTACTGCCAAGTCTCAGCAAGAGGTGAAGAAGGAGCCCTGGAGGCATAGCTCTCATCCAGGCAGAGATTTGAGAAGAGTTGGCACAGAAAATATGCCCAAGAAGGGGGCATCAGTGAAGTGCTTCCCATTCCCCTGATCACAAATGAATTATAAGAACTTCCACTTCCCACCCCCATGCTAACCCACTCCCATGCCAGACCCTGTTTGTTGACATGGAAGAGAGTGGCATCTCTCTCTGAATTAACTGCTGCCTTTCTTCCTTCATTCTCAGGCACAAGAGGTCTGAAGTCTGCACATGCCAGTGCAGGTTGGAGGCATTATTTATAGCTGTTTCCAACACTATATCTGTCTTACCTTGTATCCCTGCAGGTAAAGTGTGATCAATACTGGCCCCATGACCAGGATTCCTTGTACTATGGAGACCTGATTGTTGAGATGCTGTCTGAATCAGTGCTCCCAGAGTGGACAATTCGAGAATTTAAAATCTGCAGTGTATGTTTGCTTTTTTTTTTGGTCCTGATTAATTAGCTTAAAACACTTGCAAGGCTAAATTAGAAGGTTTATTCTGCCATACCACAGTTATGTCATGCCTGGCTCCCCTCTTGTGGAAGCTACAGCATTTTCTCTGAAGGCACCTGTTCTGTGTGTCCCTTTCCCTCTTGTCCTGATGACCTACTCTTTTGAATCCCAACAGGAAGAGCAGCTGGACTCAACGAGGCTCATTCGTCACTTCCACTACACTGTATGGCCAGATCACGGGGTGCCAGAGACCACCCAGTCCCTGATTCAGTTTGTTAGAACTGTAAGAGATTATATCAACAGGACCCCAGACACAGGACCAAGTATTGTGCACTGCAGGTATGTGCAGCAGCAAAAGGTCAGTGGCACAGAGCCCTTGTGCCTAACCCTGGGAAGATGCCAAATTTGATCCCTGTTAGACTGTGGGCAGCCACAGAATCTGAGAGATAGCTTATGGTCCTAAGTTTCCAGATACATCAGAGCAGTATTCCCAAGGCACATGCATTCACCCACAACCTCACCCTGGAGATGCCTTGAAAATTATTCTTAGGGAACCACTGTGCCTCTGGGGTACCTCTGGAGGGCACAAGAGTGTCAGCAGCTGCCACTGCTCATAAACTTTTGCATTCTTAAATTGCCCACGTGCTGCTGTAGTGACCCAATGTTTGAATCACAAAGGGGTGTTTTAAAAGGTAAGATATACCCGGGGTGAATCTGACTATGTGTGGATGTTGAGACTAGCTGCCAGATCCATCCTTCCCTCATTCTGACTGAGGCTCCCTTTTCTCACTGCCTTTTCATGCTCTTCTGCTTCTTCTATCTTCAGCAGGGCTGCAGTTTACCCTCAGTTATGTGGTCCACCCCTCCACTTGCATAAAAAATGACAAAACTGAACTGCCTGATCTGTTATCCACTAGCCATTTGCAGCAGAGTATAAGGCTACAGAGAGAAAAAGAGTGTGGTTGGTGCTGTATCTTCTGATAAAGCCATATGTTCACTGGTAGTGCCTGATTGTAGTATCTGACCCCTCCACCATTATATGGGCTGAGGCTTGTATCGTACATGACCCTGCCTGTGTCTGCCTGTACAGACACCTGCAGCATGTCAGGTGTCTACTGTGTCCCACAGCTGCATCCCTGAAGAGAAGAGGTATCAGAGTCAGGTGCAGTCTTTCAGTGTATCTCAATGACTGTGTTAATCCAAAGCAGAAAGCAGAGCAGGCATTAGCAGAGATACCTGTACCATTACTATCCTTTCCTCCTTCCTAAATAAATTCTATTATGAAGTGTTATAAAGGCCCAAAGGTGCTATTTGAGCAATTTGCTTCTCTACCCTGGAGATCTAAACTTTACGAAAGTATCACTTGAAGATAGTTAATGCTTTGAACCATCTTCATCTTCTTTTAAATCTCTTGCGTTGCTTTCTTTTCCAGTGCTGGTGTTGGCAGGACTGGCACGTTCATTGCACTGGACCGAATTCTGCAGCAGCTGGATTCAAAGGACACTGTTGACATTTTTGCAGCAGTACATGATCTAAGGCTTCACCGCGTTCACATGGTTCAGACAGAGGTAAGGTTTGGATAGCCTGCTGTGCAGTGACAACAGCTACAGTATATAGTGATCAGTCTCTCACCTTAAAGGCTTTTAAAGCACTTTGTCCTTACTCCACTGTGAAATACTAGTTAGATGTATTTTAGCTCTGTGAGAATTTCCAGTTCAGGTTTTTTTTCTGTTGGCTCTCTTAGAGAGGGTCCAAACCATAAAAAGTGGCAGTTATGCTTCCTGTAGATTTCTCCTTTTATTTGCCCTGGCCCACAATCACCCCAGCAGCATTATGCAAGACACTTAACAACACACTGTTGCTTTACTACAGAGTCCAGTAATGAGCTTTAAGTGGAGATAGGTCCTTCAGGGATGGGTTTGGAAGACAAGCCTAAACCAGACAGATAGGTTGACATAATAAGAAAGAGGAGCACAGAACAGAGAAAATTAGATGTATGCTTTAAACTCTAGCCACTGTGACCTTGTGCCTTTGCAGTTTATGTTTTATTGAGCTGCTCTGTCATTTTCATTATAATGATTTTGGAAAGTTGATTGGCATTTTCCTAACATACTATGAAAAAGCAAGTACGTTTACTCTCAAACTTCAGAAAAAGTAAATGTTTTGTATTTCTTTCTGTGCTTTTAAAATGGCAAGAAAATCATGTTATACTGATAGGAGCTAAACACTTAGGAGCTGATTTAATAAAGGTGTGTTGTGGAAGTAGTCTTTACATTTTCCCTGTGAACCGTTAATAGAAGAATGAGAACAAGTTTGGTGGGTCTGCCTGTAGCTTGATACTAATGGAGCTCTTGGCTGCAATTTGGAAACCAATACATCAGTGACAGCGTTCTCTGATAGATGCAAAAGTCTCATATGGGTGTAAAGTGAGGCCCAGCTGGGAACACAAAACCAAGGGGTTCCTGGAAATACCTTAATCACAGAAGACCTTCTGTTGGAGGGGAGACAGATTCCCAGCCTGGTCTGGGCATCTTCAGAGACAGATTCCCCTACATTCCCATCGTCCATTCTCTGCAAAGGCAGACAGACATCTCAGGAGTGTGGCTCTTTTTCCCTAGCTGGAAAAAAGAGGCAACTACCTCAAGAGCCTAAATTTGACATATAGACAACTAAAGTTGTGTGATACAAAACCTGCCTTTGGCATGAGCTTGACATGATGTCTAAGTCAAAGGCAGCCAGATCTACACAAAAGTCAAAGGCCACAGTACCATCATTCTTGACAATATTCAGTCACAGGAAAACAGCAGCAACAAAACAATGCTCCTGCTTCAGACTCAGCTCAACATTGTTGAAGACAAGGGACAGCAGGTGGAGATGTGCAAGGGAAAACTCTGTGTATCAGCTCAAAAGGCAGCATGCTACAGCAACTGTAACCATTCCAGCTGAAAATGGTGTTTCCCAAAGAAAGTCTCCATGCTTGGCCAACTTTCTGTCGTGTTGGTGGGTGGGGTGCAGGGTTCTGCTCCACAGAGACCAGCTGCATGTGCATAAAGGCAGATATCTTCACCTGCCCAGAGCCAGAGCACTGAGAAAGACACAGAGCAATGGCTGAAGATATGATGGGAGAAAATACATTCATTTATTGGAGGAATTATGTTTTTGAGATAATGTTAAAAAGGTACACCTTGATATATAAACATGCTCAGCCTGACTTTTGGGTACCATGTTACACTAACCAAAAGGTTATTGGGACCCTTGTCATAAACCACAAAGAGTAGCAAAGCATGAAAGTTTAATAATCTATTCTGTCAAGATAGTTTGGTGAGTAGTCAGTAGTCAATAACATGCTGACCCTCCTTATTTGATTCTAAATGTCATGTTAGCTCCATTCTATGAAAGGCACTTTTCAGAAAAGACTGTCATTTGCTGCATAGTCAGAAACAATCTTAGAACTTATGCTGGATCAAAAAATAGTTTTTTTCCAGAGATTTTTCTAAT
This sequence comes from Cettia cetti, assembly GCA_013401135.1. Taxonomy (NCBI): domain Eukaryota; kingdom Metazoa; phylum Chordata; class Aves; order Passeriformes; family Sylviidae; genus Cettia; species Cettia cetti. Next base: position 20,724 of record VZUI01049414.1, on the reverse strand, counting down.
TTTTTCAGATATTTATGTTTCTCACAGTTGTCTAAAATACATGTTATTATAAAATTCTATGGAAAATATTTATTTTCAGAACAAAAAAGCCAGGAAATTGTTTGTCTTCTGCATGCTTCCCTGTACATATTAATTTTCTACATATACTTTATACCAAAGTATTCAGAAGTAGTAGCTATCCAACACAGCACCACATGAAATTGGACTTTACAGTTGCTAAAGCTTTGACTAATAGCATGATCTGTCAAAACATACTGTGTTCATTTATGTTTTATTGCTATTATTTCTAAAGAGAGATGATGACAAAAGTTTATGTTACTAGTGTGAAAAGGAGATTAATTTTCGAAGGATATTTTAATTCTTAACTGATTTTGTGAGGGAGTTAGCTTGCAATGATTTTTTACAGTACAGAAAATAAAATTACAAAATTCTTCAGTGTCTTAAAAACAAATCTTTTGCAGTGTCAATATGTGTATCTACATCAATGTGTGAGAGATGTGTTAAGAGCCAGAAAACTTCGCAGTGAACAGGAAAATCCCTTATTTCCAATATATGAAAATGTGAATCCAGAGTATAACAGAGGTAACTGCAAATTTATAAAATTGTAAAATGTTTCAAATGTGGTAGCTCACTGACAGTGTAATTGAGGGGGAATTGTGCTATCCTTAACCCCTTAATATTTCTTTACTTCCTGGACCTTCATTTGTTCCCTCTGCTCTTCATTCCTGCAGTGTGTCTTTATTTTCTGCATTAGTAGTCCTTACAGCATCATTTCCTGCTCCCACCTTACCTTTATGCTCTCTTTGTCTCACACTTCATGGTTCCTGTGCTGTTCCTGTGCTGAACCTCTTTCCCTATCATGATATTGGTTTTACCTCACAACTCTTTACATCATCCATAAGCATCTGAGGCCACTGACAGCACTCACTGGGCTCTTCTGTCATCCACGACATTCGATTTCTGTCTGCGTCACCCTCATCTGCTGTTGGCAATATAGGCAGCCTTGGGAGACTTACCATCTGCCTTGACTGGAAAATATGTGTCCTGGGCTGTGCACTTTCTTTCTCCCCAGACTCCCCATCCTTGTAGGCTCCTTTTCCTAGCTTGTGTCCAGTCCCTTGCTGGTAAGAGTTGCAGGAGTAGCAAACCTGGCACTAGCACTGCCCTTCACCTCCTGTGCCCATGGCCAAAGGACCAATGAGGAGAAGCTGTAAGCAGTGGGGACCTTGTGCCTTGGTAGAGATGATTCTTAAGGGGTGTAGAAATGTTTAAGGTCAAGAGAGAAGGATCTCAGTAGCTCCACAAATTGGGACATTAGGAATTAGGTTTATGTGATAAGAAATCCAAATAATTTCCTTGATTTAGCCTGTAGAAATCAGAGTTGTCATCAAGAGGTAGAACAGGCTTGAAGGCGGCCAAAACCTGAAATATCCAGGTTCCACACATTGAGAGTCCAAGGAGAGGTTGGATCTGATCTTTAGCTGGCTGGTGATCAGTCACCAGCCAGTGCTGTTGCCACACAGCCACCTTTCAGAGCACTGCTGAGTCTATGTTGGTTTACTTTTTCTAATCTCAGTTTTCCTTGCTTTCAGATGCTGTTTATTCGAGGCACTAAGAATGTTAGAGGTATCTGCTTTTGTGAACACGTTTGTTAACTAGCAGTTTTGTTTGTTGTTTTTTTATGTATTTCGCGCACCAGAAAGGTGCCAGACCTTTTGGTTGAGACTGTGTATAATTTATTGGTCTGATGATTTTTTTAAAAGATATATAATTTAAATGTAATAGATATTAATGTATATAATTGTATTTTGGCATTATGTAAATATGTATTTTTTTCTATATTGTTTATATTAATATGATGCTTCAGATAATACTATTTTTTCTTATCACAGTTTTTATAAACTGTTCTACATAAACTATTTTAAATTGTGTGGCTAACAGGACTGCTGCATTTGGGGCGCTATTGGCATGACATGGGAAAAGTCCTATATGGAGAACCTCATTTTTAAAAAATATTGCAGTGTTTGTGAGATGAAATAAGCTACTATTAAGCAAGGGAACAGTAGTCCTGTATAGGAATTACAATGCTACTCTACACTTTCAACTTACTGCTTTTTGTCTGACAAAAATGGGAGTAACCCATATCACAGTGGCATACCTTTTACAGAACTCATTAACAACCAAGCAAAACAGGGTTCACCTCACTAGAAGCAACTGTTTCAGTCCAGTGTGACATAGTAGAAAAATATCAAACAGTATATGCTGCAGTGAAGTCTAGCAGACTTTTCTCCCACCACATACTTTGGGGGGAGACAGGTCACATTCTGATTTCTTTACACTGGTTTAAGAGAGCAGAATCAGACCACAGCTTGTGTCTGTGCACTTTCACATGTGTATAATTTTAGTTAAGAAAGGTGTTCAGAGGAACACCTCAGACATTTGTGTTAACAGAGCTGTGAGGATGTGAAGTCTGGCAACTTCCACAGCTCATTAGAAGCAATGCTGTACCATGACAGCCAGAAAAGTTAAGAGATTGCAAACATATTGAAACAAAGACATATAAAGGTATATATCTGACAGTTTACACAACTGGCCTTAAGCTACACTTTGCCCCAAATGTTGGTATCCTTTAAATGCCAGTTGCTTTCACAAAGGGGCAGTTTGGCCCCAGCATGTCTGCATAGGAAGAATTCTCCACTGGAATGTTACTTGATGTCACCACCACAGGGGCAGTTGGAATGGAAAAAGGTTCATCAGGGAATGTAGGCTGGCAGGGCTGTCCTGATCATAGAATTATCAAATGTTTTGGGTTGGAAGAGACATTAAAGATCATGAAGTTCCATCCCCCATGCCCCCAGGCAGGAGCTCATTACAGAAAACATGTGGTGATCAGCAAGAAGTATAACCAAAGAGTACTTACCAGGTATCCTGCCCAGCCAACTGGATTATGTACAGCCTCTCTATCCTCCTTCAAGGGTCTAAACACTCTGTTCAGCTATTACTTGTCTTTATAAAATGCTCCTCAAACAAATAGTGAAGAGAGTACACAGTTCCTCTCCATCATGAAAAGAAGGAAGGGCTTCAACAGTTCTTCTTTCATATATCATACCAATACTTTCTGTTGAGAAAACTTAGCTTGCTACTGAAGACAAGTGCCTAAATTCCACTTCTGTTTTGGAGAAAAATAAATGTTTCTGAAGGCCTTCTGAGAATCAGTAAGTAGCTAACTGAGTGCCTAACTGAGGAATTCCTGTGGCACAGCAGGGCTGTGCCCATCCCTGTCACTCTGGTTTTCCTAGAGAAGGTAACAGCCTGATAAGGTAACAGCCTGAGAAGGTAACTCTTCCTACTCCATCTGGAATCTCATCCTTTTTTGACCAAATACCCTCAGATGCCTCAGAAGCTACCCTTCAAATCAGCTGTCACAGCTGCTTAGAACATATAAATTTGGTTAATTTTTTTAGGTGTTTCTGAATGAAAATACTGCTCATCCCTCCTGCTCATCCTATTTGGCACCAACAAACCTCAAAATTTACCACCCTTAATAGAAACTGAAGAAGAAGGGAACAAGCATTAGGGTGGAAGACATTTTCACAGAGGAAAGTCCAAGCAAAGCCACAAAGAAATGTGCACATTTTCTGCAGATGCCTTCTTTTCTCTATTTCCTTTGCTAGGTGATGTTAGCAAGCAAGGACAAACAAGCATGGCAGCTTTACAACGATTGTCGATTATGTCAATAAATGCTGGACTTAAGGCATCATGAAAATTGCTGTTGTGTTACATGCACTGCATTTGGTCCTTCCTTTTTTGCAGAGGTAGCTGAGGAACGAAGATCACCATGTTAGTTACCAGCAGTACAATTACACTGTTAAGACACACCAAGTGTACCCTATAAATTACCTCACGCTCTATATCACCGTGATATTTTTTAATGCTGAGGGAAATGGAGCTCACTGAATGCTAGATGATCTGAGGGCAAAAGTCTTATTGTACGCTCTGTTGTTGTTGTTCATCATTTTCAGAAAGACACACATCATTCTGCAGTTTATTTTATCATTCTCAGCTCCCTTGTCTGCAGCTACAGAGTTTACAAAATGATGTACCCAAAATGACGATGGCATAGCAGGCAGCTAGTTTCATCTTTTCTCTCAGCTAATAATGGACACAGTTCATAAGCCTCTTCCTCCTCATCACTTCATAACATGACAGATGACCTTAAACACTCTGGCACAGTGCTCTTGAGCAGCTTTACATTTCTGCCCAAGTAGGTCACACATGAGACTGTATACACACATTATTGCTCTGGTTCTGCTCTCTAGCCAATTCTGCTCATATGAAACCAGTGTAAATCCACTGAGAAAAAATAAAATAGTATCTATGTAGCATTTTTAATATACAACACCTACTTCTCAGTAAAAGTAATTATATTTACTGTGCCTCTAAGCTGAATAACAGGACTAATGGGAAATTGTTAATGTTACAATGTAAGAATGGATTTGAAGGAGCTTGTATGCTGAACAAAGACAGCTCTTAAGGAAAAACACATCCTTTGAATGTCCTTGATGATATTCAGAATTCTTTTCTTGATGTTTCCCAATAATAATGTTAGAAAGCAAGGCTAGTGTTGTTACTGATCCATAAGCTAAGATTTGCACACTTGGAGCCCATCCTTCAAATCTCTGTATTGTCCACAAAGCTACCTGAGTACTTTCATGAAAGTCAACTGGAATGCTTGCCTGAAGAAAATACCATTCCACTTTTGAAGCACTTGCAGGGTTGGGCTTTTAGGTTAATTCAAATTTTTGTATTGAAAGTTATTTAATAATTAAAAAATTATAATAAATATTTTTTAATCTGTGCAATACAATTACAAGATCCACTAGCGATTGTAGGGAAAAAATATATTTTACATAGCTGGAGTTGATAAATGATATTTTTTGTTACTAATGGAACACAAAAGTGAGTGAGAGAAATAGGCATACTGTGAAGATGTCAAAAAGTGCAACTTTATACATTTTTCTCTGCTGCTATAGTTATTTAGCAATAAATAATGCCTAAAATGCCAGAAATATTATTTTGTGCCATAATATACTATGAATTTCCTTTCAATTGTAGAACAGAGAAAATATGTGAGTTTTAGGTTTATATTAAGTATTGTATATGGTTATTTACACTTAGACTTTGAAAACAAAATGTTAAACTCTAGACAGATAGGAGTACATGAGCACTTAGCTGTGCTCCTCAGCCTGAGATTAGTATATGGACTAGAGGGATGAGAACAATAGGCATCTAATCACTCTGTCAGCATCACTCTCTCCAAGACCACAGGTCAGAGCAATGCACCTGACACTCAGAGATACAGCCTACTGCAGCCACAGCTTCATGTTCAAGGAATGCCTTGGCAGGTGCTTAACATTTATTCAGATTTCTTTCAATATTTCAGATGTACAGTTTGTGTGAATAAAATGCAATATAGAATGACCACTGCCCTCTCACGACCCTGGGCTCTGGAGCTGTGAGCTCTGGGACCTATAATCCCAGGATGCTGTAACTTTTAATCCAAATGAGTGCTCACCCCAGTATTTGGGCAACTTGCTGTGCCCTCAGCTGTCTCCCTCACACTGAAAATCAAACTCCTGACCTGTTGGTAGCACTACTATGGCCAAAGCAAGCTGATCTGTTTCCAGTGACCTCACAGATCAACAGCTGGCTCAAACTGGGAGTATTTTTTATTTTTTTTTTTAAGGCTGGCAGGAAATACTGGAGAGTAGGAACTAGCCAATTGAGAAAAAACTGTGGAATTGGGAAACATACAGTGTCAGAGATACTGGTAGTCTAATATCCATGACAGTTTAGTTGATTCTTGGTTTATTTGAAAGCAAAAGAAATACTGTAAGTAACATTAAGAAGCTAAATATATATTGCTAGAGCAGGGCAGTACGCTAGAGTGAAAACCCCACAATTTTGAAATGTGGCTAGAGATAAATTCTTTGCCAGTGCCTGGAGTAAAGTGTCTGAAAAACATCTTCAGTATGTATTCCTTGCTCATATGAAATATAATTACTTATAATTGTGTTCCTAACAAACACTGGGTGAACACAGAACTGTGCTACTATTGTCAATTTAATTTATGCATTTAAGTATATTTTTATATTTTTAGCTACAGTCAACAAATCAAATATATATGAGTGTATTTTACACATTTTTATAAATACTTCATGAATAAAACATTCTTTTAAAAAATCACATTCTTGTCTTCTGTTTGACTGCCTTTGCATTCAGGATTTTGTTGTCCTGCTGCTCAGAGGAAAGGTCATAAGTGAGTTTGATTTCAATTGATACAGTCTTCAGAGAACATTAAATTCTTCAGAAGTGTCAGCCTGTTGGGGTAAAGGAGGCTCTGCTGTTGCCCGCTGGCCAGATTAGTGCCCATGTGGAAAGATACCGTTGTCCTCTTCTCCCTGGTTTTGTGCCCTCCTTTAATAAGCCATATTAAGTCATAAGCCTTATTAAGCCATAATAAGTTTGGATTGTGCAGTGCAAATCTGAACTTGAACTTGAACTTGAATGTGTGTTATTTTAGAGACATTTTGCCAGGGAGTTGTACCAATTAGCACCGCACTGCAGCTCCATCACTGCCTGCCCCTTAAGGATCTGAACTATGCTTTTTAATAAATGTATTTCTTCTCCTCCTGCTCTGCATAATTCTTAAAAACCATTAGCATAACCATCCTTGTGGGGTCAGGGTGCTTGGCAGTAGCATGCTTCCTGCCAATGCTGTGTCAGTTACTCCTTATTGGTCATCAAAAGTGTTTATTTAAAAGAAAGAATGATTTATTGACTTGTACTGTGAACTGTTTGCTGAGGGGATGTGTAGCAAAGGCTGAGGGATTTGTGAGATTTTTTCTTTGTAATATAAAAGTTTATCTCTGAGTTCTGCTCTGTCCTGAAACCAATGTAGACAAAAAAGAGAAGCAATAAAGATAAAATAATGTAGTTAATATCTCCACACAAGAGAAACAAGGCCAACATTGTAGACAAGGATAGATACAAATGTTTTTACAAGGTACAGCAAGAAAACTAAAGAGTCTCTTCTAGTTCAACAAGAATACAGTGTTTGGTTCCTGTTAAAATATCCCCAGAATCTAGTTTTTAACTTTGATATTTTTATATGCACTTGATTTGTGGCTGGGCTTTATACCTATGAGCTGGTGGTTTTGTCTGATAAAGTCATCTCCTGCACCATAATTCTGGTTTTCTGTCTGTGCCTGTCTTCGCCATCAGTTGCTTTATTATGCCCTAGAAATAGTTGCTTAGACATCTTACAGCAGGCAGGATGTGGCAATGCTGATACCTCAGCAAATACCACGAGTGAACATTTCAGATGTTACTAGCCAAGGCTTTGCACATCACTCTAGTACAATACCACTCCCAACCTGTGGAAAATTTAAAACACACACAAAAAAACCCCACCACAGCAGAAAAAGAGGGGGAAAAAAGCATTTCAATTAATTTGAGACGTTCCAAAAGCAAGAGGCCCTTCTGTTCCCAGCTTCAGTGCTCTTTGGGGCTGGGGGATGCTCTGCAGTGGCTGCACAGGCCATGGGCAAGTCAGGAGGCAGCAGGCATGGCTGGGCTGGATTGGTCCCTGAGCTGCCCGTGGCCGGCCCTGGAGACCTGCTGTTGGGACTCCTCAGGCCAAAGCTGCAGCTTCTTGGGGTTTGGCTCCTGCAGGTGCTTGGCATCCTCTTTATACCCCAGTTGTGCTTACTGCATCGTGTGGAACCTTGCTACGAGCAGCTTTCCTTGGGATGAGGGATGCTCCCAGCTCCCAGAGATCTGGAGGAGTAGTCAGCAGCACAGAGTAGGCGCAAAGGCACCTTGGTCAAGGGCAAAGCCTCAAAAGCCTTTGAGTCTCCAGGGAAAACATCACCTCAGCACCCCCAGCTTTGCTGTTGCAGAGGTCCTGGGGCCCCCATAAGAGGCCAAAATTGCCCTGAGGGTTCTCACAGACCAGGCAGGGTCCCCACTGCCAGCACTGGGAGGGTGCACTGCAAGCTCAATTGCAGGCTGCCCTCCCCAGCCCTCCTGACGCAAATTCCCGGTTGGGAAGGGTGGCAGAAGCATGTCCTAGTAAACAGAGTGCTCCAGGTGGGTGCACACAGCTTCAGAGTTCAAGGAGAGAGGAAAGTGAGGTAGCCTAGCTGGGATTCAGCGCTGGTGTGTTCCTCCCTCTGTGCCGAGGCCTTCAGTCACTGAGCTGTGGGGCCGCGGTGTGTGCTGGGGACAGCAGAGGTGTGTGATGCAGACACAGCAGCTCTACCGGTGCCCCCATCCCAAGGCTTACAGGGATCCCCACACTCCAGAGGCCCAGAGCATGACCTCAGTGCCAAGAGCCAGGCCAAGAGGGTAACAGCCATGGCCTTCTGCAGCAGCCGAATACCAGGCTACAAGAGCCACTGGCAAGTGCTGCAGCAGCTTGGCCAGACATTGTGTACAGCTTTTTGCACACTCATGCCAAAATCCCTGCCAAATCACAGTGTCCTTGCTTGCCCTTGGTGGTTGCTTGCTGGTGTGCTAAACCAAAGCAGTAGAAGGTGGAGCCGTTACTTCTTACCAAGGATGAAGGCAGAGGTTTCCTGCCCTCCCCACATTGATGAGGCCACAGCCTGGTTGGCAGGGGACACCTGTGACCTGCAATTTTAATTCCCTCAGGACAAGAAGGAGCCTAAACCTAGGTATTTCTGCCCCTGCAAATCTTAACCCATTTTTCAGTAAGAGGAATTCTTCTTTCCAAAGGACAGGGCAGGTATAAAGGGGTGAGCTGAGTGAACCCCTCCTGGGGGTTCATGCCTCCCAGCAGCCCTTTATCAAAGGTTGGATCTGAAGGATGTTTTCCTATGTATCTGTCTAGGCTGGGCTGGTTTGCACAAAGCATTAAAACTATCCGTGTTTTACTAAGTAATGCCCAAGTGCATCCTCATGCATAGATCCAAAACTTGGGCAGAAGAAAGCTGAATATGAGGCTACTATAACACCTTCATAAAAACTGTTTGGTGCATTGTCAGGAGCATAAATTTGGGTTGAACTGGTACTTCTTTCTTTTCTCTAAATCCTTGTTTCCACTTCTAGCTCATAAATTTTTACTTTGGAAACTTAGCAATAGAAGTTTTAAAAATTAACTCTTCCCACTGTACTCAAAAGATCTCTTCCAGTCCTCTTGGATATGATGGTTGAATGTATCTGGTTTTTACCCAGATCTAGCTTGAGGCTGTAGTGTGGCCAGCACAGGAAGAAGGCCCTCCAATTCTGTTTTCCATACCACAGAGAGTAAAGAATCTTGAAATTAAAAAAGAGACTATGGGCATTCAGGATAAGAACACCCAAACTTCCTGGAAAATCAAATACAGACCATATGGCCTGTAGTAAAGCTACCCAAATAGGTTTGCTATGAATGGAGCTACACTGTAAAAACACAGAGTAAAAATAATAGGATGCAGAAAGGGAAGGGAAAATGTTCAGAATGCTCCATGCATCTTACCTGGGGAAAAAATGTTGTACAAATAAAAGACAGCTACCCCATGTGTTAATTGGGGGCATTTCTCCTGCCTATCAATGACTAAAGTTGAAGTTATGAAACCACTAGGAGAAAAAGATGGATAGTTGCAAAGGCAATAAAGAGATAGCAAAGTATCAAACATTAGGAAAGATATGCTCAAGATACCACACATGATAAATGCCAGCATCCTGTTGTCTTATCACTGGATCTGAAAGACACCTGGAGCCAAATTATTTGTGAGAATCCAACTTTGAGAGAATGAAGTGGCAGACAGCTGGAATTAATTAATGCCCAACAGTTCTGTGCTAGAAAGGTTGGAGAGTACTAAAAATATCCAAGGAGCCTGCTACTTTACACATTGTGCCAATTAGATCTGGTCAGGCTGTGACAAATTTTCTGTAAACATTCTGGTGAACATGCAACTCCCCTAGCACCCTCCAGCAGTTCTCAGGGTGAAATCTTGCCTGTAAAGTGCCAGAGCTTTCAATTACAAAAGTGGAGAAGGGAAAAAGCAAAAAGAAGGGCTAGCATCAACTGTGCTGTGATTGAACAGCAGGTAAAAAATTTCAGATCCTTGACTGGGCAATATTATCCACCAGATTTGTGTTTGCTTTGTTGGGATTAGATCTAAACATCTTATTGAACTGAGTCCCTGAGAGAAAAATGACAAGAGAGAAAATATGGTGAGTGATTTTTTTTCTGTTCTTGTCTAGGGAAGATGCATCCATTTCAGGGGGAAAAACACACATATATCCATGCTGGAATGGGGAGGCAGCTAGGAAGAAGGATAAAACCACCAAAGACCCCTAACCGTATTGTGGTGACAGCTTTTATTTATTTCCCCTTCTCTATCCAGCACACTGTCAGAGACCAGAAGAAAAAAAATGCCTGTGAAGGGCCATATGGTGTAATCTCAGGGGACAGCCTCTGTTGTGCTCTGAGCAGGGGGCTGAGCTGATGAGATCATGCAGTGCAGAGCACACTCACCTCGCCCGTGAGAGCCTTGCACCAAGGGGAGGCCCACTTCTCCTTCCTCACTCAGCCTCGCCAGGGAAAGCCACACTGGAATTGTCTGCATGAGATGCTGCTGTCCCCAAGGAAGTGGCTCTCTCCCACCTCCTTCCACCCCCTGTGCTGCCCACTTGTTCCCACGTCTCTGCTTGTTGCCACTCAGTGCAGCAGACTGGGGTAGCGACCTGTGTTAAAATTACTTTGTCATCAACAAAAACAAGTAGGTTTTTTTAATCTCCCCAGTTTGTTCCAGGAAAGAGAGTCTGAGGTTTTTATGCAGCCATGGCTCGCAGGGCATGGGTTGTCAGACAGCACTCTCTTCATTTCTCAGATCTTCTCCCACTCTCTTAGTCCAGCTGTGCAACAGAGCATAACTACAGAGTTCATCATGTCCAGGGAGGTGGCAGCTGCTGACGCTGGCAGGGGAAAGAATGGGACAGGTCTTCCCTGGGACCAGGGAGCAGGGTGAAGATGAAAGACCAGGCAAAGGCAGGGTCATGGTGTTTTTATTGGGCAGAGCAGGGGTGGAGCTTGGGGTTTGGGTCAAGGTAGGAGTTAACACAAAATGGGGGTAACATCAAGTTCCCACCTCCTCAGAATGGGAGCACTCCACACAGCTGCACTGGGTAAACATGATCTGGACTCACAAGTCCCTCCAGGCTGTCCCCAGAAAATGAGACTCCAACCACCTCAGCCCTCATACTGTCACCTGTCCCCGTGAGGAACAGGAATGATTGGTTTGAAAAAAGGCTAGTCTAACACTGAGTTTCCCATAGATGCAAGTGTGGCCAATGGCTCAGTACCAGCCTCAAAGAGGAAGGGACCAGAGAAAGGGAAGGAAAAGCTCTGGATAGCAGGAGGAGGATGGATCCTGGTTCATGCCCTGTGTTATGCCAATCACATGAAAGCCCAGCATGGTGAGACTTTGTTGTCTGCATCAACCTTCTCCAGGGAGATGGGAAAGCTGAGAGCCATGTTAGTGTGACCAGGTCTCCTTTGAGCCTGAAGTGCCACTTTATGTATCCTAGTACCCACACACTGAAAGGGAGAATTGCATGCCGAGGCTTCACAAACAAATTTCCCATTTTTCTCCATATCACCCCGCTTCTAGTTCTTATCTCAGTAATTAAATTATGCAGCTGAAGAAAGTGATTTGGAAAACAGATGGCATGCAATATGCTATAGAAAACAGCGGTGCATTTTAAACCTTACAGCAGAGACGCAGACAGATTTGGGTGGTATATGGGCCTTGAAGTAAATGAACTTTAAAAGCTGCTTGTGCAATGACCTTTAAGGAGAAGGAATGAATGGCCCTCCAGCCTTCAACTTGATACTCACAATTAAGTATCCAAATCAAGCTTTTCCACGAACACTGTCGCTGGTCTAATTTTCCATAGAATGTGGTGTGACTTAACCAGGTCTTTGGCAACTGACAATGGCAGGAAATATGGGATCTGAGCAAGATGGAGCCCTGAAGCAAGCATTTCAGCCTAGCATAAGTCTGAAATGTAAGGGGAAAAGACAACAAAAGGAAGAGATCATTAATCTGTGTGAGGCTCTAAACCCCTTCTCCCCATCTTCCTTACGTTTAAGACCACGGTGGGGAATGCTGGGTGAGGACAAGCTGCCACAGCTGCTGGCAGCACAAATGCCATATTCCCGGACATGCTGAAGGAGTGTGGTGTGGTGGGAGTCCACTGTGACACATCCAGCAGGACAAGAGGAGTTCTTTTGCCAGCATAACTGAGGAAGGGTGTTGGCCAATGACATTTGCCTCTGGATCTGAGTTAAAAACATCTTCACTCTACACCTAAGTGGAAAAAGAGATTGTGCTAACTTGTGTTGGATGGATCTGCAGCCTCTGTCCAGGAAAATGGCAAAGTCATCAAGTCCCAGCCTCTGAATGGTGGAGGTTGCCTCTTAATGGAATCCATCGCAAGAGGAGCTGGGGAGCCCTGCAGCTGTTTCCACTGCTGAACATATTTCCACACAAAGCTGGAGGTAATTCTCAGAGAGACTAATAAATTGAACATAAAGAGTTTAAACCATGCAGATAAATAATGGCAGATGTTTAGGGATGGAATAACAGGCAGAAGTATATGTTATGCAGTGCCTGCAGTTCAAAGAAAATGAGTTCAAACTGAGAGGGCATTGTTCAGAGGAACAGTAAGGGATAAAGCAGCAGGGGGGAAGAAGGAAAAGGGAGGAAAAGCTGTCTCCCTTCCCTCAGATGTGTGAGTACCAACCCCAGCCAACATGGAGAACTGCCTCTTCATTATCAAGCCAGCATGCAGTGGAAGCAGCAGCAAGCACTGCCTCACACTCTGGCCTTCACAGCCAGTTTCCCCGAGTATTTTTAGCATTTAACTGGGCTGCTGACGTGCAGAAACATTGAATTGCTCCATGAATCCTGCATCTTCTCACAGATGTTTCCAGTAAAGACAAGAACTGGGCTAGTCTCTGAGGCTGGGATTGAGGAACCAGGATCTCTGCAGTTGATATCTGTCTCTGTTTAACTGTCCAGCCTTTCATATAAAATCTAAACTCTGCATGCAGCAGTTCAGCTTCCTGTAAAGGAAATTCTTGCTTGGAGTTGTGAGGAGACCTAACTCCAATTAATAACTGTACTGCCAGCCTTCTTCCTCATCCAAGGACAGAGTGCATCTTAATATGATACATTTGCCAGAAATGTACTCTTGTGAAAGAGGAAGCAAATGCTTCACTGTCAACAAGACTGAAGCTCTAATGTTTGGGTTTTTTCTCAAATGTCCTAGGGTATAAAAGGTAGAAGAGGGACAAATTATCAGGACACTTTTGAACTACAGAATGAGTATTGCTAATAGCAATGCTTGACTTGGCAGCAGTCTTCAAGGTTATTTAGCAAAACACAGAATGCACATCAAACAAAAAGTTCATTTTAATATGTCTTTGGAATACAAATATAAAAGTAATCAATTTGGCTTTTCATTTTTAATTTTGCCTCTTTTTTTGGCTATCAATAAAAGCAACCTTGAAAATGTAATATAAGAAGAGTTAGTAGTGATGGAGGAACAATAAAATGAAGAGGAATGCAAGTGAGTACAGAATGTCTTTGATCATTACAAAGCTAATTATTGAGAAAGACAGCTCAGTGTGCGTGAATGCAGAATAATGATGAGTTTGGTAAACACTTACTGCACAATACATATATACTTGTGTGCCTGGAGAGAGGGTGCTTAACAAGGAAGCAGCAGAGGGAAATCACAGCATGTGTGAGTCACTCCAATAGCAGGATGCAGGGAAGGAAGAACTTCCAATCCATCTTACTTTGAGGCACAGTTAGCACTGCAATGAGCTTCCGCTGTGCAGCCATACATTAGCTGCTCTATTCCTACAAAATGGGCTGTAAATCTGTATAAGTATTATAAACAAAAACAGGTAATTCCCACAAAGTTTCAATATAGGTCAAGGCATAATTTAAAAACTGACTTGAAATGTGGAGTATTGCCTAAATAATTTTCAATTTTGCTTTGCTTGGCATAGTAAAAATTCTGTGGACATGCATGTCCTGTCAGTGAGGAAGACGGGTTACTGTCAAGTAACATGTGTGCATGAATATATGGCTTATGCCCAAAACAAGTCTGGAGGAAAATCTCACCTGGCCCCAAACCTGTAGACTTTGACACCAGTGAACACTGAGATGTTCACCCCAGCAATGTCCTGCTTGCTGCATCCAGTTGTGCAAACTTCCTTCCCCTGGCAAGAGTTTAGGCAGGAGTCCTCTGGTCATGCATAGGTTTGCAGCAGAACTGTGTTGCTTTTTGGAAACAAAAATCAGTGTGATGGTTCTGATGCTGCATTGACAGAGCTTGAAGCTGGCAGTAGAAATTGCCACTCTGCTTTACCTGGACTGGACAGGATGGGGCTATTCCCATTGTGTTCTGTCTGCTTCAGATCCTTCCTCGGGCACCAAAATCCATTCAAGTTGCTGTAAACAACCACATGCAACACTGCTCTCAATTTCCCAGATATTTCAACACGAAAAAGAATGGGAAATACATTGCTCTGAGCAAAACAGGCGAAAAAAATAGGTTTAAACAAGTTAAAAAGGCATGGTACCCACACATGTCCCCAAAATGTCACCTAGTGACAGCTACTGGAGAAAAGGGTACAGTTTCAGACCCAAAACATCAGCTAAATGCCATCAAAACCCAGGGTCAGCTAGCACCAGTGTGGTTTTTAGCAGCTATCTGAAGGCATTACAGTCACGGTTTTCCTTGCTGAGATGGTTCCTCCCACCGAAACATTTGATCTGCACCTTTTATCTTTATTTATTACTCTATATTTTCCAAGAATAGACAAGACATTTTATTCTTCTGCTAGAATTCTTAGTTCCTTATATTTGTTATTGAATCACCTGGCCATCAAACTGAAGCTCATAAATCTCCTGATCTGGCATATTTTTAAAAATGCAATTTGCCCTTTATCTTGCCATTTAATATAATGAAAAAAATTACTGAGACACCTCATCCCCACACCTGTGCTTGGTAGCTCACTCTTCGTTATTCCTTTGTGTTGACAATTCGGCAGCCCATTTTCAGTCTCCTCTCTGTTGTTGCCAGCCTGAACAAAATTAATTTTATCAATAAGATCTTGAGATAATATTTTAAATGCTCCCTATGATGTATTGCTTCCCGTATATGTCTCCATTAGCAAAAAAGCAGGGAAGCTCACAGGGCAATATTTATATTTAATACAGCAGAATCATTTACTGCCTGTGATTCACTTGTCCAGATACTTGCAAATGCATAACATATGCTCTATATTTTTGATAAGGATTGAAAATTATTCCATCAAAAGCCAGAAACACTAGCCAACTCCGTAATTTCCATAGATTTTTTTTCCTTTTGTATCAGACCCATTTTTCATGATTTTTCAGAAAAAAAAAATAGTAAAGATCTAGGTTCCCTGCTGTTTAGGTGTGCTGACTGCTGTTTGGTCCTTCCAAACTGCTCTCCCCCTGCCTAAGAACAGTTTTCCTGAAAATTCCACAGGAATGTTTGAATCGTCTGAAAGGAATAGTGCAGGAAAATATAGTTCAGACATTTCGATTCCATGGAAGATTTCATTCCTTGCCAAAACCATGCCCCTTCCAACATTTCACATTTGCCTTAGGTGGGAGCTGTCCCCCTGATGCCCCTGGGTCATGCTCCCTCCCCACAGCCCCACACCTTGGCAGTGCCCCTGATATCCAATCCCCAGCAAATGCCAGATATTACATCCTAGAGATGCTGTTGGCTGGACACAGCAGTGGAGAGTGGGTGGCTGCCCTACCATGAGACAAACCAGCCTACTGCAAGAGGGGAAAGGAATTGGTTGTGCTGTGTGGGGTCCAAATAGTTGAAGTATTTTGTCCAGAAACCCTCAATAGCTGAACAAGCAATTATGTGAAAGAGCTTACAGGATGATTTTTTTTTCCAATTGCATTTAGTGAACGGCAATTGGCATGCAAATAAAAAGAAGGATAGAACTTAGGCTAACTGAAACGTTATGAAAATGTTATATTATTAAAAGTAAAGTTTGAGCTCCATTAGCTCATTAAATTAAATTACAGAGTTTGCTTTTTTTTTTTTTTTTTTTTTTTTTTTTTTTTTTTTTTTTTTTTTTTTTTTTTTTACTTTAATGCACTGTCAGAAGTGGTACTGAATTTCTGGGAGAGTTATTTTAGATTGGTGGCTGTATGTGCTGTTTGGAGATTGTGTACTGTAGGTGCATATGCAATTTTACAGCTATGCTAACATATTTTATAATATAATTTTACATGCAAATTACAGCTATATAGTGTAATGAGCTATTCTTTTTTCTTTTTATAGCATCTCCAGCCATGCATCCAATGCACACAGAGAGATTTTTTGGCTTGCCAAACTTCAAACCATTAGATCACCAAAGAGCTGTGAATTAAGCACAGTGCAAGCAATGGCAGCATTTGGGCTCACGTATCACACCATAACAAGCACTGCACAGCCTCTCAAATATCAAACTTTGGGGCTGATTCATTCAGTGGGTCTGTGACCTGACAAGGCAGTGTGATTAATTGCACACATATTCCCTCAGAGGTTTTCCTGCTCATGCTTTCTGCAGCAAAGATTGTTAGCTTGACAGATCAGCATAGCAGCCTCTTAAGATGCCAGAAAGGGAAGCGGTTGGTTTCTGATTGACAGCTAATGGAGGAACAGCAGCTGTTCCACGCTGAGGGGAACCAAAACCCCAAACCAAACCGGCTTGGATTCTCAGTGGAAAACCACACACAGAAATAAGCTGATATTTCGATAATTCTGGCTATGGGATTTCTGTCAGGGATTGAAAGACCATATTTGCATGATATAATAGGCATCATAATTAGAAATTTAGCTGCGCTTCCTTTCATCTGATAATCGAAATATAAGCCACGGCATAAGTGTTTTTCTTTTCTTATTAAACACCGTTCTAGGTGTCTCTTCTTCCACGTTTGTTCTTGATACTTTGGCCATTTAGGCTAAAGTTTGCAGAAACCCTGATTTGGCAGGCAGCTCCCATATTTGCAGTGCTGAGCAAAGATGCTTGCAAAGCACTTCCCTTCTGTTCACAGGCAATCCACACCATCCCACTGTCGGACCAGCCCCAATGCCAATTTTAAATTTAATAGTTTTCATTTTTCAAGTAAGCCTTAGCAAATTGCAGTAGACACTTCCTCAAGGATACTGAAGCCCTACCACTTTATCTGTTAAAAGGTTTTAAACATTGACCAGTGTTTCCCCTTCCACCTTTCCCAGCTGGACTCTGACGGGATAACACACGCTTGATGGGTGCTTTGGTGTTGAGTGTGAAATGAGCTGAGTTGTGTGGCAGCCCTCTGTAGACAAACCTGCTCCTGTAGGCAGAACACCACAGTCTGGCTCAGCGAGGAGGGTTCCCAGCAAGCTGCAGACAGGGAAAGCCCAGATGGCAGCACCAGGGCTGGGGTGGGCACAGCAGGCTGGGCCAGGGCAGTAGATGCACGGAGAGCTCTGCACTCTCATGACTCACGGACGTCTTTGTTCCATTCCAGGATAAATCCCTCAAAACACACTTGGAAGTGCAAGTCTGGAAACTGAGACCTATGCTACGTCCCTACTGCACTTCCCAACCTGCATCCTGCTGCACCTACTGAAGAGCTGAGTTGAAAACAGTCCTTCAGATCCAGCAGTCTGTTGCTGTACCCCTGTCAAAGGGCTACATTTATAGCAGAGGTTATGGGTAGTGATCTTCTAAAATGTCCCTGGGTACTCCCATGACATCCCTCATCTTCTCTGAGTTGGAATTAAGCTGTTCATTCAACAGCTAGTTTTTCTAACTTTGTGACATCTTGTCTTTTACTGGCAAGGCAGAAACACACAAGCAGGAAAAAGGCAACAAAGTGCTTCTATTACTGCAACTTTTAAAATGAGTGTAAGAAACTAACAGGGAAAGATACTGTAAAAACAAATTGATTTAATTGCACTACATGAAAGAGAAGGCAGGTCTTACTGAAGCAGAGCAGTAGACAGCATGCCAGAACAAAATTCCTCAAAGCAATGGCATATAAATATTGAATAAAATGCAAAAGCCAACTCTGCAGATGGCTTTGGGAAAAGCAGCCGCTCTGGCTGCAAATATGTTTTAGAGAATACACCACAAAACCTGGAAATCTTCAAAGCCAAGGAGGAAATCAGTGAATAATCCACTAGAGGGAAATCCCCAGCTTCCATACTCAAGTGGGATTACAAAGACATTTCTAAATCAGTGAGGGAAGGGATGAGACAGAAGACTGAATGTTAGGATTTTGAATTTTCCCCTTAGCATCACATAATGCCATGCCAGGTATATACCTACTGCTGGTCTTTGGATACCAATTTAGATATTTAACTTGGGGTGTTGGTCTCCCAGCAAAATAATTTAATATCATTTCTGTAGCCATTACTTTCTTTCAGAGGCCTTTGCAAAAGGCATTTCCAAGAGATTTAAATATATGATTGCCAATCAAATGAGCTGCATCTGCTCAATTTGTTTCTTGCCTTTTGCTCAGAGAACCAGCTGTACAATTCACTCACAAAAGCTTCTGAAGCAAAGCAAGAGAGGATTTTGTTAATCTGGATTTGTGAGCCCCAAGGTATTGGTTTAAAATTTCATGATGAATCTGTGTCACTATGTATTTTTTTCTCCCTTGGGAAAACAAAGGACGGATGTATGTAGAAAATCAGGCTTATTCCTCTAAACTGTAAGAAGCTACCAAAGAGAAATAAATGAAGAGAAATTTGCATCTCCTTACTCAAATAACCAAACCATTCCACACCAACAACTTTATGTGGTGTGCAGAGTGGGGATAAGTAATATATATATTAAAAAATAGAATCCAAGCTCCCAAATCAGACACACTACCCAGTGTTTCTGTGGGTTGCTGAAGCAAGAGAATCACAGTGGATGCAGACAAGGCCACAGCAGTGAGACAGGAGTGAAATGAAACACAGTGTCCTTTGCAGGACAGCTCTTTCAGAAGTTTGCAGGCTTTCCTCTGAGACGCTGAGAGCTCCCAATCTCTCTGCACCCAGCATACCCAACATTATTCTTTTCAGCAGGCTGAGACAGAAGGTACCAGTGTGAGCTGGACAGCAGGCACCTTTAAAATGGTGATGTTTAACACATAGAATTGGAAATTTTTCTTACAAGGTGTATTTTTCACCTACAGGACTGGAGGTTCTTGAACGTATGCAACCAATGTCAGCTGGATCTTTCATACAGAGTAATGTGTCAAGAAGCATCAAGTTCCTGTCCCTACAGACATATTTCCTTAACTTGCTTTGAAGGAACAGCTATCCCAATGTGGACTGGGACCAGAGGAAGCTCCGAAAGTCACATAGCAAGTAAGAAGGGAAGCAGCAAATGACCTCCAGTCACTCTGCTGCCCCTGCCATGCATCACCCTCATCACCGTGCACCACAGTGTGTACAAGAGGTCTTATGGAAATCAATTCTAAAATACACAATACAATTAGTCTGAAAAGGACACTGGGCAATACAAACAGGTTTGTCATCGTGCCTTGTGCCAACTAAGCTTTCAGGCTTTCAAATCTAGCACTTTTCTCATCCTCAGGAAATTTTTGTACTATGTGTTAAAATCACAATAAACCCCAAGGTATTTACACATAATACTAAGAATATCAGAGATTAGTACAATGCACAGTATGTTCAGAACTGCAGAATTGTTAATGTAGATTAAAGTGCTTTGTCAGTAATCACTCTCTTTCCTGACCGAGCCACATGGCTTTTCTTTTTTGCTGTCCTCCAGTACTGCCAAGCTGCACAGCTGGTCCCAGGGAGGGCCAGCCCTGTGGGGGCAATGACAAGTGCCATGAAACTGCTCTGGCCCCAGCCCCTGAATACAGGACACAAAAATGTGCTCTGGGAGAC
Source organism: Cettia cetti (assembly GCA_013401135.1). Taxonomy (NCBI): domain Eukaryota; kingdom Metazoa; phylum Chordata; class Aves; order Passeriformes; family Sylviidae; genus Cettia; species Cettia cetti. The sequence goes on along the minus strand of VZUI01049414.1, from coordinate 711 downwards.
TGCCAGAAATATGGAACTCTCTGTTTTGAGCAAGTGGACGAGACCTGGCGCTGCCATCACACAGAGCAAGGAGCAGGGGCAAGCAGAGAAAGCAGACCCAGCAAGGTTCGATGCACACACTGCCGTGTGCTTTCTGCAGCATCCCCTCCGAGGGGCCCTTCCTGGAGCTGGTGTGACTGGGACAGGCAGTTCAGCAGCAAACTCCCACAGCCCTACAAGGAGCTGATGTCCTTCTCTGGTGGTGTGAGTCACACCAATAACACACAGGCTGTCCTCAGCAAGCACTCAGGCACTCCTCCGTTTGGGCAAGACGCTGGTAAAACATTTTCATGTAAAACCACTACTTTAAAATCCTTACAGCCCAGAGCATTCATGAAGAGGGTATCTGAGAGGGGACAAGAAAAACTGTAGAGATTGAATACCACTGAGGCAATAAAGTTAGATCCAGTATTTAATAATTTTTTTCCAATAACTGTTTCATTTTTTTAAGAAGTATTTCTGAGAGATTTCTACATTTCATCACAGTGAATGGGTGACGATGGAAGATTTTGTCTAGACAGAAGGTAAAGTTTGAATTTTAAAATCAAGATCTACACAGTGGGGAAAAAAATCAAATCAGCACAATGTTATGTTTGCAGAAAAAGAAGAAAAAGAAAAAGAAAAAGAAAAAGAAAAAGAAAAAGAAAAAGAAAAAGAAAAAGAAAAAGAAAA